>VZRJ01000818.1:34639-81113 GCA_013397565.1 Ptilonorhynchus violaceus
CCAGAAGTACCCTAAGCTTATGGGTTGCTGACATACATAACAGTAGGAATGCATATAACACAAGATTAAATTAATTGAACTCAGATATTTATAAGATCACTAAGGTCTACTCTGCTGGCAGATAAGATGTGCACTTCCCATGATGTTCAACATGTTCAGAAAACCACATTGTTCTGGACCATTATGGTTCCCTGTAAGAGACATTTACAAAACAGTTGACTAACTCAGGTGCACAGCCTACAACATTTAAATGGTGGTTAAAGCAAGCAGCTTTCCCAGATCAAGTACATTACAAGTCTCATTATTTGTTTCTAGTCTTGATCTAAGCACTTGAAATTGCTTGGTTAGAATTAAGAATAGTGTGTAGGTATCATGCTAAGGTAAGAGAATACCTATTCTCTTCCTGCTGAGCATCTAGATATGGATATACCAAATATTACTGGACATTTCCCTTCACTTAAGAGGAACATAAATGGTTCTGGAGCTGACTATAGTTCCAGAAAAGATGAGCAATTTTTGCAGAGTTTTTTGGTTATGTCACCTTCCAGTTTTCCCTTCCTTTCTCCTTCCAGGCCTGTATGTTATTGTATGTACTGTTACACATCTGACAAAAGATGTGTCAAGGAGAATGCAGGATTTTATAATATCTTTGTCACTGCAGCAGGATTGTGGCAGGAAGGTTTTAAGCTTACCTCTTTCACTACATCGGTGTTGAGTCCAATCCAAAAGAAGACTCCTTATAATCTCTGCACATTTTTGCTTGTATTTGTTTTTTTTGACTGTCAAACTAATGACTGTGAACTATCTTTTGACTCTTGTCATAGGAGGCTGATGAGAGGACAAATCCCTAAGAGGAATCCTGGGGTTTGCCTAGAGCAGGGGGGTTTAGAGTTCAGAACCCACAGTGCTATTTAAAAAGCAACAGAAGTGCCGCAGGACAAGCAAGGCATTTGTATGCAGCATAGTATCTTCCTTTCAGCTAAAAAAAACCCCTCACCCAAACCCTTGTGTGCTTTGCATCAAAGCATGCAAGCTTCTCTCTTACTCAGGATGTGTATAATCTTATAGACAGATCTGAAAAACTTGGACAAAACTGATTTAATATGACAAGCTAAAATAAGAAGAGAGGGGAATACCCGTAGCAAATCAAGTCCAGTGAATTTTAGTGGGGTTTCTGAACAAGGGGAATACATTAACAATACTGTCTTGTTTTGGAAGACAGTGGTTGATATATGTACAAATAAAGCCTGTTTAGACTGCAGGGCTTTATTCTGGACACCAGAAGAAAGTACTAAAAATTATCTTTTACAAAAAAAAAAAAAACAAAAGAACCAACCAACAAACAAAAAAACACCAAAAACCCCCCACCAAGAATTGTGTCGTCGTAAAAAAAGCCTGCAAAGCAGTGTGTGCACACTGCTAGAAATTACCTCTGAGCACAGCATGGACCTGATGATTACAAAGACAGGCAAGAGAGGGCATCTGCTTTTCTTCTGGCATCAGTCTTTCCAGGCCAGGGCCATAAAAGCATCACAGTTTTGCACAACAAGGTTAGGCAAGTTGGACCTTGACAGAAGTGCACAGTATGGCGGGTAAGGACACAAACAGTTTTTAGCTCTGCACAGAGGCTTTCAAATAGCCAGACTGAGAAGAAAAGACCTGTGCACTGTGCAACGTTTCAGCTGAGGCAGATGAAATACCCAATTTGGAGACCTCACTCCCACTTCCAAAAAGAAAACGTATAAATTGGTGAGGAGGACCAAAATCAGCCACAGCTTTCAAAGCTGGAGCTGAAGCTACATCCTTTCACATCCACAACAGTATTCTGAATGTGGGAAAAGCATGTGAGTACCTGTTTTTCCACAGACTTTCTGCTTTACTGCATAAATGACATGGGTCAGTGAACCTACAGGTCAGCTCATCATGGTCAAATGACTCCTTGCCCACTCAAGGGCCTTTGTCAAAGTTGAAATAACCAGGCTGAACATAAAAAGATGCAATATAAATGCAAAGTATATGTATGGGGAGTGGGTGGTAAAGATGGGAACAAAAGACATTTAGCTAGAAATCTTTTTACAGACAAGATGCTGTTTCTTGGAGTGACTATTTTTGTATTACAGCTTACCTACCACAGAAGACTCCCAAGAATACCACTGGAGTAATATTGTAATTACTGTAGATGTAATGTTCTATACAATATTATTATTATTATTACCTTGGAAAAGGTTATTATAGCAAAGATTGCTTCTGGCCCAGATGCAGAGAAACATTATTCTTTCCCCTGCAAATAATGCAGCATTTCATTTGTTTGTAGGACAAAGCAGACACAACTCCCAACCCATGGAAGCCCAGTTCTGCCTTTGAAGAGTTGACCAGTTCTTAGAACATAGTATTTCCCCACACAAATTTAAAAGAAGCCATCCTGAACAAGCAGCTGCCTAGAAGCTAGGGAGCAAAATACTCTGATGAGAGTTGTTTTGTCTTTAAAGTACTATTCAGAGAGATGAAGAGAGGAATAAATTTCAGCCCTTTTGGTAATGAAACTTTTTCAAATTAATAGTCAATTGCTTTGGAAGAAACCTACCTAGACAAGGTGCTTTTGTAGCAAAGATCACTCCCCAGATTTGTCTCTAATAGTTCCAGGCATAACAGAATTTCAAATGCTTCACACTTAGAAAAACAATGTGGATTTCTATAGTTGCTGGAAAACATAGAGAGACAAGTCTTGCAGTCATCTAACTGGTCTGTGGCCAGAAAGACCAGTTTTCACTGCTGACCTCTGGCAAAAGCAGACTTTTTGCAAAATAACATGCAGATGCACACACTAAACAGTCAAAAGCAAGGTCTTGCATGCAACAAATGGTGTTAAAATACTGCAGCAATGCAGTAGCAAATCTTCACATGAGACCCTAAAAAGGGTAGGCATGAAACAAAACTGAAACAGAAGTGATTTTACTCTCTTGTATCCATTTGCTTACAATCAGCAAGACATTCATACGAGAATGGCCTGCCCAGCAGTCTTTGGTCTGATCTTCTGTACTCATTGCAAGCTGATAATCCATCTCTCTAGTCATTCCACTTCTGTGGATCATTAGGATTTGCTCACCATACTTCATGTTTATCTGGTTGTCTTATGGTTTCTCCTCGGTTTTCTGCTGTTTGCCACGTTCTTTAAAGAGCTTGGGTCTTCCTTCTTCTAGGCTGCAATCCCCACAGTGTGTTCCTTGAGAAGCTCTACATACTAATGGTGTACTAATATAGGTGCCATGGGACAACATACGGCATTAGTATGGCCCTTCTCCAGCTGTTTCTTCCTCCTGCTGCTCCCAGAACTACACATGCCAATTCACATCAGTCCCAGCATTTCTATAACAACACTCACACAGATTTGTCTCAGCAGAGCTACCAACATTAAAGTGCGTGGGAGGGAAGAAAAAGACTTTTTACTTGCTAAAGGATTTTGAGAGCCTGGTTTTGGCACTCTCCAAAATTTTTAAGCTTGACTGAAACCTGTGTCTCGATTCCCTGCTGTGTAAATAAAGATAATGACCAGTTTACCATCTATCTCTATTCACTGTAAATGCTTAGAAACACAGATTGTCTTAGTTGTGTGTGATAGGGTGCTGAGCACAAGGTAGCACCAATTTTAGCAAGTATGTTTCAGTGTTACAGACATTATGAGCCCTTGCAAGGGAGGTAGGGACACCTTCGAGGTGGAGATGCACAAACCACAGAGATCCAATAATTCTGTTTCAAGGGACTATTTCTGCCATAAATGTTTTTGTATGTTAATATCAGCCAACCATGAGTACAGCTCCTGTGCAAATACAGCTTGCTATCCTAGTACTTTTTTTTAGGTACAGAAACAGCTATTCTCAGTTTATGCAGTTCCTTGCTTTCTTGTGCCATTTCTCACTGTATGTGAAAGCTAGGATATTTGAAGCAGGCTGGGATTTTTTTCCTCTCCCCTTTTAACTGAATATAGAGTCTGAATGGAGTGTTTGAAACAAGCAAAGGGACAGGTCTATATTCTCCTCACTGCACATATCATTCTTGACCTAAATGAGTAGTTTCCAAAGCATCAAAGCAGCATTTGTGTTCTCTACTCTCAGGCCTTGAATTCTGCCCATGGGTTAATCTCCATGGTGGTCATCTTATTCACAAGCCATTTAGTCACAAGGAATAGGCTAACAGTACTTGACCATTTCTCTCTGGCTACTGAAAAGCTGTCATCAGAAATGACATTCTACCACTGTCAATAGAGGCTGGAGATGAACCATTAGATAGTGGGGCTATGCCAAGCTCAATCCCGTTAGTCACTAGCTCCCATTAAGGACAAGTCAGAGCTCACCACAGATGGATGACCATCTGCACCTCACTGGCTTCCACCCAAAGTTCAGGTCCAGAGGGAGCAGAGGAAACAGAAAGAGGAACAGAAAACAAGCACAGCGAAATGTTAAAAAAGCTGGGTGTTTTTTGTAGGATGCCTAATATATTAAAACTTCTGATACTATTCTGTCTTCCCGAACTTTTACCACATTAGAGCATTTTTCTTTACTTGAGCCCATTCTCCTGCAACATTCAGCTCTAATTTTAAGGTTTAGATATATGAAGTGACATAATTCTAACTATGTTTAATCCATAAGATTCATGTAGATAGAGTAGATGTGAACCATTCCAATATGTTCATATCTGCAAAACATGTTGGAGCCATTTGGAGCACCTGACCTGTAACATTGACTCAGACGGTTATTCCAGGATAAGTATCCCAGAGAAGCTCTCAATAGGCAAACTCAGTTTCATAAAATTATATTGGGTTATGCTGTCAAAATATCACCACTTAAAAGGTGAGAAATATCAGAATCACAGTGCTTAAGCTGCAGAGAATAACCAGGAACTTGAATGGGAAATTGAATATTTGCTGACCCATCATGTTGTTGAATGTCTCTCCCTGAATCTGAATTATATTTATAGCTCCATATTAGGTATTTACTACAATACATCAACACAAGAACACTGCCTTTATGCAGCCAGAAGTAAATGCTGAGAATCTTTCTCTTGCTTTGTTCTACTTAGAATTGTTCACAAAAGTTCAGACTTCGATTAGCATTTGTATGTAGGAGACCCTCTGTAGCTTTGTTGCAGTTCCACAGCTTGGCATGCTTTTGTTAAACCTTCTAGGAAGGAAATCTAGCTTGTATCTGCATGGGCAAGTAGATACAAAAAACAGATGTGAAGAAACAGTGATGAATATTGCACAAAAGCATTGACATGGTTTGCTTATTCTCTTTTCAGTATCTGGGAGCATATCCTACTTGAGGCTATGACAATTAACTATTGGAAGGTCTGAAAATAAGCTATTGGAGTGCCCTTACACACATATAGCATATTCAGTGTGTCAGTATAAGGTATAGAGATTCTGTATTACTTACTTATAGTCATTCTAAACTATGGAATTTTCATTACATATGTGTAATGGTGCATGCATTCTTCCTAACATGAGAATTAAATTTGTTTCCAAAGTTATCGAAAGGTATTTTCACATGCAAAGCTGACTTTGCATATAACCTTAAGTACAAAGATACACCAAATCCCCTCTGTTTATGTAATTGTAATCATAATGTTGATGTGTTGACAATATTTGCATATAAGAATGTGCAAAATTACAGTTTAGGAAGAAAACTCAGTCATGTCATCCTATATTCAGAGCACTTTCCATACTGTTTTGCCATAGAAATTTGTTTCATTTTGTCTTTATTTCATATAATCCACATTATCCTACAGAAAGTTTGCCTGGGCTAGTTAAGATTTTCTCATTTTAACTTGCAAAAACTATTTCTTTTATCAACTTAGTATAGAGCTGTCATTGGTCCATTTATTTCAGATGTGTAAAAGCAATACTTAATACAATTATTTTTAAAAAAAAACACTTTGTGTTTTCTCAGCTATTCCAGGATCGATTCCCCAAGATGCTAAAGTGTCCTTACACCGCTTGGAGCAATTCAAGAATCCTGCAAAGACATTGGAATTAGATCCAGCTATATTTTATTTTTTCCAGGTACATCAGTACAGAATTATGGGTGTAGTATATTTGGGTGTTTCTGTGGTGATCAAGCAGTGCAGCTGAAACAGAGCAGATCCTTCCACACATTTGCTGCACAATTGACAAGCCTATTGAAAAGAAAAAAAACAGTTGGTTTTGAGAGATCTTTTTCATCATTGCCTACTCTGCCAATGTCTTTGGATACCTGTTTGCAGCGAGAACCAGATTCAGCCCATTTCATAGCAATCATCTACAGAATCTGACAACATGGTTGTGCAATGGAAGTTGCCAGTGATGCATTTTTCAGTTCTTGTCCCATTTGATTGAATTAAACTCAACCTTTCTTTACAAGAATCACTGGAGTATTTGACTTAATTGATCTCTCTTGATAAATATGCACACAAGGAGTACAGCGTGCTTTGAGTAGCTCTGGTTCAACTTCTAAATTGTGTCAGAAGTGTAGCCATCTCCTATAACACCATTTTTACGGTTCAGAACACAGAGAAATTGAATGATAAACAGCTGAATCAATGCCAATTTCTGCCAAGCTGCTCACAGGTAACACAACTTTAATAACAAAATGTCTCCCAGCATGGTTTCGAATGATAAAAATCACATCCTACCCTGTTCAGGGCAAGGCTGTCTCCACTTCCCCTATTGGTGCACTTGAATAGAATAGTTTCACTGTGGTTTGAGAAGGGGCTGTACTTACACCTGCCCTCAGATGTAAAGAGAAAAGCAACACCATATAGCATAAGCACAACACACATGAATTTTTCCTTCTTTAGCTTCAGTTTTCACCCTGGGCCATTTTCAATGTCGTGTTTTTCTCTCACTAATGCTTTTGATACTGTTAATGTGGCCAACTTTTTCTAAAGCAGAATGATTGAAAGGAATGAGTTCTAATATATTTTATAGTCAAGAATTGGTCTGTCAGATCCAGTTTTCTGTTTTGGGGGGAATCTCCTCTGGAATGCTTTAGAGCATCTTTGAATAGAGATAGTAATGGGCATCAGATACAAAAATCCAATGCCATCTTATTATCCAATATTTTTGGCGCTGATTGTATAATCCGATTTATGACAATGTTAGAGTAAGCGTAAAAAAGAAACTGAGCCTTCTCATTATATTTTGCCTTCCTGAAGATGATTTAATAAGCCTACCCTTTCTATTAATTTGCAGGAATGTAAGTGACATCCATTGACTTGATGCTTAACCTGCATCATTCTAAATTTGGAGGTTGTATTAATTTCCTGAGAAGTGAGGCATCCTTGTCGTGCTACAGAAATGATCTCATTAAATAAGCAAAGACCTGGCCAAAAGGATAAACTCAGCACAAGTATTCACAGGCACCTCCGGCTTCCTGGCAACTCTGACAGCTTAGATCAGAAGACAGAATACACCCTTGTGCCAAAATCCAGCTTTAAAATGCATGCTTCACTCCAACACAAGCTATGCTTTAAGGCCAAATTATACCTGTGTGCAAAAATCCAGCACAAGGTTCACAAGCCACTTACAGCTTCAAGGTGACTTGAGAAGAGCACTGGCCCTGTGGAGTCTCTCTGCAGAAGGGACTACGGTAAGCTCTGAAGAGTGCTTATCAAATGATGGTCTGAAAGTTACTTTGATGATTTCCCTTCTCTCTTACAGCTGCCCATGAAATTCACAACACTTTCCTATAAAGTCTATCTCCCTCCAACAAACTATTTTGGGATCACCAAAAATTGTGTTGTTACAGTAGGATGCATACTCTATTGAACAATGCAATAGTGTGCAAAAATCACATTTCTTTATCACAGCAGCAAGATGTAATGAGGAACTAAGAGAACACTTCTTGGTAAAACAGTAGTTTCACATAACTTCCCAGTTATAGAATTTGGCTGGTGTTCCCAGACTTGAAGAACTCCTGCCATTTGACAGTGCAAATATATTAGAATATACATTCCTCTATTCTTCACCATGCCAAAACTCATTTGTCCTTCCCAAGCCATCTTCTCCAAATATTAGAATTCCCTTTTCTCTGAACTTTCTTGCTTCTCCGAACTTACTCCCTTCCCATCCAATTTTCTACACCCAAGCTAACCCTATGGACATCCAGCTGAGCACAATCTCCTTTTCATTACTCATCTCTCAAATTTACATGTTATTCTCCCTATGCATGCTCCAGTCTCAACCCAAATCTCTTCTTCCATCAGCACATCAGCTTGTTTCACTCCATCTTTCTGCAACTCCATCACGACAGCAGTTGGTGCCCAGATAAAGGATCCCACCCACAATTTACACCTGACACTCCTAGGTTTCCTTTGCTCTTCTGTAATATACTCTGAGGGTATGCACGCAGCACAAAAAAAAAAAAAAATAAAAAAAAATAAAAAATATAAAGGCACACTCCTTTGGAAAAAATAACACAGTCACAAATGGCCTCATTCCTAGGGGAGTTATATTAGAAAAGACAAACAAGATATGGGCAACATTCAGAGCAAGAGATGGGGAACACTCAGGCTATTTCAGAGACCTTCCTATTGGGATTCAGGAGAGATCTCCAGTTAAACCTGTAGAGAGACTCAAGAGCAAATTTTAGTTAATGGACGTACGAGAAACTCTGCAATAGAGTTCTAGGTGTGCTAGACTCCATTAAAACAGGAAAAGAAATAATCCCACTAAATGCATAATTTCAAATTTCTTTCGGTTGGTATTCCATTACTTCAAAAGCCAATAAATCATGCTCAAGAGCAGTGTCCTAGTCAAACACCAGCCCATAAATACACCAAGTGTAAAAAATTTAACATAAAGATTTATTTGAACTTCAAAAAAATTTGCTGACTCTCAGTCACTGGTTACAACTTTCTATTCTGTGTGAAGCACAGTGTACTTCTGCAGGTCTCCCTAGAATGCAAATGTAGACATTTCTGAGATTCTGATGTCCAGTTTATAAAATCAGCAAATGGTCCATTCACTCCTCTAATGTGGATTCCAATGCCTTATCAGTTTTTGCAGGGTGAACCTGCAAGGGCATGTGAAAAGGTGTTAATCTGCCAAAACACCTAGTGCCATTAAAACCGATTAGCTGCTACGCTTCACAGTCTGCCATCTAGGACAGACTTCCATTGGCCATAACTGATCTCATTTAGATTTTCGTTCTTCTTGTGTCAAAACTTACAAAGTGCTCTACACAGACACAGTTTTGGAAGTGAGTACTGTGAAATGGATTCAATTTGAAAAAAGAAATGCAAACCCAAGATAATGACCTGTGTAGATGCATATGTCTCATGAGAACCTACAGAGACAGTTGGAGCAGTAAGCATGTGAGACCCAGCGCCTGGTGGCATGTTTGCCTATAGTCTGCAAAAGAGATGAAAGGCCGTGCACAGATGATAGTGGTACTCACCACACCTACCAATTCACAGGGAAGGAAATAGAAAACAACAAAAGAAAAGCAGAAAATATAGTAAGATCTTGTTTGAAAAAAATGCATATTAAGAAACACATGTTGGAAAGGAAATAGCTCAAAGCCTTTCAGAGTAATCCCTTGAGGGTGACCATGGTGCCTTAAGAATAGGTGTGCTGCCAGAGAGAATGGAAAAAGAATATTATGCAATTTGGCAACGGATTGCCTCTTACCACAGTATTGCCATAGGCTAAGAGCACAATTCTTCTCGATACCAGTTGGCAGCCGCATCTTCCTGCTGCCAGGAGAGAGCGCCAACAGGTTTGCTCTAATAGGACTGAGGGAGGCGATACCGCCAGCATTTCCTGTTGTAACTAACTGTGTCGCTCGCATGTTACGGAAGAAAAATTACGACACTTCGAAAAGATTCTGGGACAAATGCATTGGTCCTTCATTTGCTGTGCAGGCTGTTAGGCCATCCAGTAAGGTTGGGTGCAACGGAGATGGATAGGATTTCAAATACGCATCCCTACTTTGTCCTGCTTGCTGTCTCCGTGCAGCTCCAAGCTGAGTAGGCACCACTACTCATCTACACCCCTTAGAGGGACAGGGAGCACAGACACCTCACTCCAGGTCCCAGACTGCAGGATCTCAGGTCAGTGCCAAGGGCTCTGGGACCTCAGCAGAGGACTTTAGATGTGGTTGCCTCAATCATACAGATGTTCAGAGCCTCACCGACCTCCACTCTGATGAGATGAAAATCCTCCATCTTTTGACTTCTTTAAGTACGAGCCAGGGGGGAAAACCTAACAAATAAAAAGACGTAAGAGGAAACAACCCTGCATAATTTAACTGAAAGTTAATTTTTTAAATTTAACGGTAGCATGTAGTTGCAGATCTTTCATTCCTCCATGGCAGGAGACACACTCCTTTGGAACGAAGTGAAAAAGTAGGATTTTTTTTCTTTCAGAAAAGCCCAATTACATTCCTGTAAGCCTTCCTTGAGTACCTTGAGAGCCCTCAGGATTACCCTGACTGGAGGAACGAAAGGAACATTCAAGATTTACAATAATCCTTTTCCTTAAGAGTGAAGAAAACATCAGATGTGGCTGCAGCTTTCCATTCATTATTAATACCAAGCACTTGGCAGCATTTGTTTCAGTGAGATAAATTTGATCTGTGAACACAAAAGATGGAGAAGGAAGACAGCTGGTCAGACTGGTCACAGGAATACCTGCTGAGCCCAATCAAAAAACCAGTATTTTTGCACAAGGACCCATGAAATGTGGACATAAAACAAAGCATAAAGAGTAGTAATACTTGAAGAAAATGTATTCAGTTACCAATCTTAAAGAACAATTGTAATGCAAATTACATCAGCAGTGAAGCAACAATGCAGACTAATTAGAGATATTAAACCATGTAAACAAACCTTTTATCAAATAAAGCAGGCACTAAAGGAGATCCTGAGGCATTTATGGTGCTACTGGGTTTTCTGCAGGGGTTTTGAATCTGTGAATGCATAAATGTTTCCCAGGAAAGCTGGATACCTTGCACGGCAACATTGATCCTTCTGCCAGCAGGCTCTCTTTATTAACCACCTTATGTGGACTATGTGGGTCTAATTTCTAGTCTTACAGGACTGAGATTCAGAAAGGAGAGAAAAAAAGGCAGCAAGGTGAGAAACCTCTGTTTTGGTGGCTCGAGACACCAAAATAGAGAAAAATTAGTCACACACAAAAGGATGCAACTGCATGTCTGTGATCTGCACACTGCCATAGCTCCATTAGTCTGCTGGGGGCTGGACTCAAGTGAACAGGCAATCTATGACATGACATGTAACAGCAGCTGGGCAGAACAGTAAAATGACCCAGACGAGAAGGTCACACAAAGCTCTTGCTTTCAAAATGTGTGCTTTCATGTCAAAAAAAAGTCTCTGTGACAGCTCAGAACTGACTTACTTCCAGACTCCTGACAAATTATTTGAAGTGGGAAAAGGGACTAAATGTGAAAACTGAGATGTAGCCAAGTGCCCGACACAGGCACCCAAATTAAGCAGGTGACACAGGGGTTCTTGTTTATCTTTTAAAAATGCATCACTACTAAAAGTAAAATTCAGAAAACTCAACCCAACTTCTTTGTGGCATTTAGTGTGAGTTTGCCACACAAGGACTGTACCAGTACATCAATTCAGATGATGTATAAATTAAATTCATTAACCCTTCACCTTCTATGAGGACTCCCATTCACTCCCCTACAGTTGTTCTTCAATCACAGTAAATTAATCTTCCCTGGAGTAGGAGAAAGCTGCTGCAATCTAATAGTGTTACACCTGAATAGGAGCTTCCAGGGTAGTATAACATGGTTCAATTCAACACTACATCTTCACAACCTTGGTTGATTTGTCTCTGTTTTCTTGAAAAGAAATTACTTTAGTGAGGGAATTGGTCAGTGCAGTAGTCTGCTTTACCAGATAAAATAGGCAATGCCTGTATCTGTGGAGGGAAGAAAGATGATGGCTAGGAAAGAAGTGGATCACAGAGTCTGGAAGCAGGTGTGCAGCTTTCCTCCAGACTCATGGAGAGGCCCCATGAAAAGATATGAATGCCTTGGTCTCTGCTATCTCATGGCAGAGCACGCTGTCCATCCCAAGGCAGGCTCAGGGAGCAGCACTGCCAGTGCAGTGATAGGGGATTCAGTTTGGCTCAGGAGGTCAGGGTGAACTGCATGAGGGCAACAGGAATATCTTCAAAGACTGAGGAGAACTGGCATTTTGCAGTGTGCTTTTCAAAAACCAACTCCATGACTTCAAAGGGAATCAGTGAGGGAGGAAATGACCCTAAAACTTCAGTATACTAGGATTTATTCTGTATTTTCCTTTCCCTTACAGAAGGAAGTCTAATTGAGATTGAGCACCTTTTTTAGTAGCTGGAGCTAAACTTACGTCACTCAGCTTGGTCATTCAACAGTTCTTCAAGAGAAGTCATTTATTTCATGCAGCTGACATCTTTTGCTCCCCCACCCCCCGATGGCATCACTCTGATATGCCATCCTACTCACAGAAATCTTCTGTAAGCAATATTTACATAATCACCAAGTGACCTATTCATCCTTGGTAGACCTAAGTCTTTGTTTAATCAAGTCTATAGTCCCTCCATCATGTCATCCTTGTTAAACAGGCCAGACTTATCTCGAAATGTCAAGAGCCACTGTGACTAATTAATTATTCTACATTATCAGTCTTTTGAAAATCTTCAAAAATCACTGAAGATTCCACTTCAAAACTATATTGTCAACCAAGAAAGTTAGCACACAAAAGAATTGAAATAATAGAACTTTTTATTTAGTGCAGAAAGTTCACTTAGCCCAGTAAATGGTATTCAGTACCATACCATCAGCTTCACAAACTTGAAAGGGTTTTGCTACCAAAGAATCTTGCTTTGTTTTTTGTGGTTTGCCATGTCCTACCTTGCCAAGCATAAATGCACATTTATATAAACACTCTGAACAGAGAACAACCTTGTCAAGAACAACTGGCAGAGTTTCTTTCTCTCTGAAAGGAGGCATCCTTTTCTACATCTTACAAAACCTTTCTCAGACCCATATGGGGTTTTTTCCATCTTCCTTTTTCCAGCTTAGGAAACATGCCACAATGCCAATGTGCTTTGATCGTCAGTCCAAAAACCTTTTTATAATCTCAGTGTTATTAAGAGCAATCAGACTCTAAATGGGATAAAAATAACCAATGCAACATTTATTTTTTTTTTAAACTAGTGTAGTCCACTAACACATGCAAAAGATTCATTCATTCAACCATAAAAGAGAAAGACAACCCATTCCTTGAGCTGTAATGGTGAAAATGCCCTTTTATGCCTGTCTCTGTCTCAAGGATTGAGCAAATGCAAAGACTGTCACAAATTAGGATTTATGCTTACCAATATTTATCAAAGATTTCCAACCAGAGAGTATTTTACAGAAGAATCAGTTGAAGAAAACAAACTGTCTCTTAACTGATTTCCACATCAGTCCAGCCAGACCATGTCTTGGTTTGACATGTATGTCCTACTGAACACACTCAGAGCCATCCAAGATGCTTAAGAAAAATAGTGCTTTTAACAGATGTTAGAGCATCTACATTAAATTTTCTATTTCTTGATTATCCATACAACAAGTTCTTTGTATCAATTATCTTCTGTTGACTGGGAGGAGCATTGCTATTATGAATGAAAAATAACTCATCTTCTCTACAAAGTACAGCAAGTGAAACTGAAGGAAGAATGCCAAAAACCTGTGTGCTTGTCATATGTACACCTCTGTCATTCCAGTTGTTTCTACTGAGATTATTTTTCTTTGTGTACACAATAAATCTTACAGAGCATGTGTTATCTTTCATACAGAGAGATTCCATATAGTTTTAGTGGAACTTAACTGGAAAAATACTACCTTAAGTATTTATTTACAGCTGACTGTAGCATCAAATGGAAAACATTCTGTCTGATTTCCTCCTCTTCTCCTCCCATGGCTTTTAAGGTGAGAACTGGCCCTTGTTATTTTTTCCATAGCTGCAAAATGCAAAAGCCTGTTTTTAGAACCCCTGCTGGAAAATCCCACTATGCTGTTAAGATGTTTCTGCTGCCTGCTGTAGGAAGCATCTCTATGCAGAATTAAAAAAAAGGTCCCTTCCCAAGCATAGTGGAACTGCACAAATCAATGCATTGTGTTAAAATGATCAGATTTGTTTCATATCTTCAGTTCACTATTAGAACCTAGAGGAAGATGAATGAATCCTGTGCTCTCAGCAACAATAGAGTGTTTCTTCAAAATGCACTGATTGGTTTGTAAAATGTATTTAAATTTGATGTATTTAATTGAAAATACATTCCCCTTACTATGTTGGTTAGCTGCATGAGGTTATGAAATTTTTTTTTGTGCAAACCTTTAGCAACCTAGTTTTGTTACAGAAATAGCTTAATTACCATGATTAAGCCTGTGTGTAAACCCTTTTCTTTGTCCAGCCGTAAAGGGTGGCTAATAAAGCTGTTACTGCTTAGAGATGAGGTAAGCCTCTCTGGCTCTATGCTCCAAATCCTCTATGGGAAAAGGGGAACTGGTATACGACAGAGCTGACTGTTTTCATTCCCAGGGCTTCAATTAAGGACAGAAAATGGTTCCTCTCAGAACAGAGGAAATGGTTGTCCAGTAAATACATGCTGAAAAACAACATACTGTGATAGAGACTGATAGACAACACACATTGCAACAATAACAGTATAACAATGGTCTGGATATACACAGGTCTCCCCCTGGACCTCCACAAGTTGACCAAGGAGAGCAGCTATCGGGGGACTGAAAGATAAATGGTGAGTTCATTCTCACTTATGGAAGCACTTATGGAAGAAGATGCTTTAGAGGAGTTGAGAGGGAGCCCGCACACTCCTGACGGTATGGAAATTTATCTTACAGCCTGTAATACTGGATTTACTAGTGGTTTTTCACAATCTCTGTCAGGGTAGGAATAGAGATGCTCATCCCCTGGAGGAACCACAATAGGAGTGAGTCAGGCCTTATAGCCATAGTTCTCCTCCTTTCCTCAGGGGAACATGAGTTTGCTGCTGGCTGTGACTATCTTCTCCGCTCTGTGCAGATGACCAACAGCTTGCCTGGGAACATAACCCAGCTTTCGACAGTGTAACTGTCATGTAGGCAGATACTGTCCTTGTGCACAAAGACCAAAAGACGGGTCCCAGAGGGAGCACAGCCAGGATTGCTTCAGGCTTTTCAATAATGGAGTTCAACAGGACCAATGGCTACTGCCAACAAACACTAAAAGCCTGTTCATGACCAGTGATGTCCCTCAGGGCATCAGCATGCCTCTGAGGAGGATCTCAAGAGGAGTCAGTATGGCTGAGTTAGTGCTGATTAGGGAGTAGAAATCCTTTGAAGAACTAGCTGAACAACTGGCCTTATCCTCCATACAGCATCTCACAGAATGCATCAAGTTAAGCCCTCACGCTTGTAATAAGCCTGGAAGAAGGCCTTTTATCACTTTCAGCTGAGCAGGAGTCATCCCTTCTCCGTAGATAAGCAATGGTCACAATGACCCAGGCATGATCGCTTCTGAGCTGGATTACTCTAATTCCCTCTATTGAAGGCTAGATGCAGATGCACCAAACTTCTGTTTCTCAGGCTATGATGAGAGTAAATGAAGGCCCTGCTCAGTTTTATCCACTGAACTCCAGTAACTTTCAGACGATAGATTACAGTTTTGGTCCTTGTACTCCACATAGCTAATGTGTGGGCCAAACAATTTGTCAACAGCCAATATGCCTAAAAATCCCATTTTCAGCCCGCCATCTACCTACAGACTTCCCTGGAGCAATGCAACTCCATGCAGGCACATGACAGCCACCAAGAGATGCTCAAATGAGAACTAGGTCTAGAACAACGCACTACAAAAATACAGTTAAATGAAAAGTTCACAGTTCTTAAGAAATTTTTAGAAATTCAGAAAAAGACCTTCTCTACTCTCATGGTGCCGGAGTTATATTGTAAAAATGAACAGCATCTCATCCTCAGAGACTGCATAGCCTTTAAAAAAGTTTGTGTGGATTTGTTCACACAATGGCAGATACGTCTGAAGTTGGAAAGGGAATTATTCTGCACTACTGACATGAGAGAACTCCAGTGGAAATTTTCAGAGGTAGGAAAGTAGCAGCCTGAAGTGGGGCCACAGCTCTTCTCCCACATAACCCAAGTGCCAGTTGACGGGTGCTGTGATCTGCCAGGCAAGGGCACTCAGCATCTGACAGGACTGCCCATGACTAGTCCTGAGCTGCTGGCCCCATGCAGTAGATTTGATGCTTTCTTTGGAAGGAACTCCAGGATCTCCATTAGCTGTACATTTTACAATGGAGTCAGAAGTTTATGCATAAAAATCATCTACCTTGTCTACCATGCCTGGAAGACACCTTCTTGTTTGCAAAGATGAAACAGTGCATTATAAGGGCATGAGGCAGAGTAATACACAAGCTTGTTGAAAGAAAATACCATGAGAGGGTTGGAAATTTACTGAAGTATAATATAGGATAAATAAAAGAGGTTATTCCCTCATTTTATTAAAAAAGAAGGCAGAACCAAGCCTGCAGCAACCATGAGCCATGACTCAAGAAGTAAGAACAGGACACTGTAAATCAAACTATAAAAAAACCCAAACTGTTGCTAAAGCTAGGGAATAACTTCGATTGACCTTTGTACTAATTTTAGTCACTAAACATAGTAAAGTATCCACCCATAGGCTACATTTGCCCCTTACTCACATAAGCCTCTTCCTTGTGGAGCATGCACCATATAGTGAGTGTGCACTGTATCAAAGAGAAACTAGACAATGCAAGGCCAAGGACTACAGCATTAGGTTGATACATATATGGGAAATGCCAGTTTTCTATTGCCAAAAGTCATATTGAAGGTGTGCTGCCTTTGTGGATTTACCACCTAGCACCCATCTCTGCACACACATGAAATTAACAAATCTCTCAGCTCTGTATGTGAATTGGCTTCATACACACTGAGTGAAAGAACCCATATTTGGGACCACAAGCTGAGAACGTCATTTTTAAAGCTGTTGTGGATGGTTTCCAAGTAGATAACCTATATCTCTTCAGGTCCAGAATGCCAGTTTGGTTTCAAAACACATCTTGTGCTTCAGATGAAATTAAGAAGTTGCAAAAGCATCTCTTACAGTCTCATTCTTGCTAAAAGTATCACTTACATAGCAAGGACTTAGGGTAACACTTCCAAAAACAACACATTGTTTGCTACCCAAGTAAGCTACCTTACATAATTTCTTCTTTTTTTATTTTTCTTCTTTTTCTTTTTCTTTTTCTTTTTTTCTTTTTCTTTTTCTTTTTCTTTTTCTTTTTCTTTTTCTTTTTCTTTTTCTTTTTCTTTTTCTTTTTCTTTTTCTTTTTCTTTTTCTTTTTCTTTTTCTTTTTCTTTTTTTTTAACTGAGTACTTTCTCCTGTTGCCTTTAAAATTCCCATTTATGTAAGTAACCAATGGTCTTTTTTAGTTTTCCTCTTCTTTCTCTCTTCCCATTTCAATTGTTTTAGACGTCTGTTCTGTAAATGTCCTTTGTACATTTCAGAAGCAAGATAAAAACCCTGCAGCAAGTCAGCAGCAGATACTACTAAATGGAGATACTTGTTCCACATCATAATGACACACCACAAGCAAGCAGCAAAGCCTTTTCCTGTACCCAGGCTCCTACTTGGTCTATGTGGAGGATTTCAGGGGCTTGAAATAAGGGGTGCAATGCTATATGTTGTGAAGACTGGAGTTGTGCTGATCTGGGGGAAAGAGATTGGAGAAGATGGTGGTTATGAGGTGTTTTAAGTTGTTAAAGGGTACTATAAGAAAACAATTGTGCGGCTGGGGTGCAACAAGAAGTGTGAAATGCACTGAAGATACTATTTCTTCCACCACATGCATTGGAGCTCAGTATAAATAATTTTAATCCTTCAATTTAATATAAGAGGAAGTGGACTTCAAGGTACGTCTCCTTTTATGTAGTCACGAACACCCAACAAACAATAGCTAATTTTGACAAATTGTCTGCCTAACAAATTAATTTAGCTAAACAAGAAGGAAAGCAGAGCCTGCTACATGTAGATGAGTTGTAGTCCCTCCACAACGACATTCAAATCTCAGATATGTTGTTATCCCATTCCCAAAGGAAATTAAGAACATTTACAGCTAACTAGTGCTATTACTTACGCAGTTAAGAGAGCAACTCAACAGGCTATAGCTTGAAGGGAATGCACAGCCCAGTTCCCTGAACTGCTGAAGTTCAAGTTGCTGGCTCACAGGAGAGTGTGAGGCACTGGGTGTGCCATGCTTTCTTTTTTATCTATGCTATCTTAAACTATCTCGCACAGATAAGCCAGCACAGCACCTCCATTCAGCTGCGGGGAGACACCCTTCACTAAGTGGTAAGCACCCCCTCTCTGCCTTTCCTGAAATAAAAAGCTAAGTAACAGCAGAGGCTATTCCTAGATTTCTGTTTATTTTTACACTCTCTTTGTCTATATTCCTTTCTGTTACTGAAATCAGAAAGGCTCTTTCCTAAACAGAATGAAGTCCCTCTACACAGGCTACAACTTTTCTTAACAAAGCAGTTGTGACTACCATTGTCACTACCCTTAAGCAAAGACGCCTCACCAGTCAGCTGCACTTTAAATCTGAAGAGGACTCGAGTGGCTGGAGAGGTCTTAGCGATACTAATGGACTTAGAATTCTGGCTGCTTAAAGTACTGGAAACACCACTTCTATTTGCAGCATTGCAGGAAGGAAAATTAAGTCTAAAGACCGAAGTTCACCAAGTAGCTTCTTCTATCAATATGGGCCTGGAAGCCTGTCTGACTCAGATCCAGAAAAACTGCTGTCTCCGATTCCTGGAATCCCTAAGGTCTGTAGCTAGCGAATTGAACACAAAGTCCCTAAAAGTGCAAGAAGCTAGTAAGATTCATCAGTCATTCCTGACAGCATTCTCAGAAGCTTTTTGGATATCCATTGAAGATACCTATGAGGAAGAGCTGTATAGTGTGAGCACTGAGCCATGCCCTGATTGATTAGAAGTTCCAGTACATGAAGTAAATGCAGACACTATGACTTGATCACCACTAATTTGAACCATATGTTTTGGGAATACCCATAGGTCCGTTTGTTCCAGAGAGGTGCTTAATTAATTACCGAATTAATTTTTCCTATCAGTTAGAATTACATTACATGCTATCTATGTAATGTAAACCTTACAAATGGAAACCAAGTAACTACATTTTGGCTCACACTAGCACTAATCTCTGTCTGTGACTGTTTTAACAGACTGACCCATCACAAAATAGATTGTATATCACAACAAAAATGCCCCAGATGAAGATCTGAAGATACAAGGTGTCTTTTCAAAGTATTTGAATAAACTTAATTGCTGTGTTATTCTCCTCTCAAGTACACTAATCTGTTAATCTGTAGATCAGTTGTTGGTACACTTAAGCAGAAAAGACCCAGATGCAACTGTGATTTCCTTGGCATATCCAAGAGGACAGGAGAAGCAGGATAAAAGCCCTCCTGTTTTACTCCTCCACTTAGTACGCTGGTGGAATCATCCTTAGCTCTTGGCAAAGGTTAGAGAAGTCCTATTGCTTTTTCACCTTCAGTAGCATTATCTGCTAGTTCTGGATCAATCACGTGCATTCTTGTTCAATGGTCTCCTGTCCTGATAATGCTATTTCATGGCCTTTGGCTGGAGACCTGTTCAGTTTCTGTCTTGGGACTGTCCTTTCCCACCATATATTTTAAATCATTTTTCCTTAAGTTAATAACTTGTAGCTCCTAATGCTGAAGGCTTGAAGTGCATCATCTTAGAAGATGAAAATTTTATAGCCAAAACAGAAAGATATTTTTATAATCAGTTCCCAGTCAATTCCATACAACCATGACTAGAAGTGACGAATGTGTGATGGGTTTAGTTGATTAAGTATAGTGCAACAGACAGACTCTGTAATCTATATGTCAAAGATTTGGTGGAGTTTATAATAAAGCCTAAGGTGTTTGTTTTATACTGGTTTTAGACTGTTGTTACCTCTCTGTTTTTCTTTGAGAGCTATTTGGATAGAGTGTCCTCACAGCTCATTAGCAGCTGTTAAGCGCGAAAGCAATGGTTGCTCTCCTAATTATGGAGTCTCCTCTCATCTCAGGTCAAGGAAGTCCAGGGTCTGGTCTGAGAATCTAGGGCTGAATCGTTTGGAATAGCCTGGAGTTGCTTAAAGACTATTATTTTATAGCTTACTCCATTCAGAAACACATGGGCTGTATCTTATGTCACACTTCCTCCAATGCTGAAAGTGATGTGTGTCATTAGCACAGTTGTCTTACAGGCTTACACTTGGCTATTGGTTTTCAGAGAGTCTCCAATGCCTGTCCAAGTACTCCTCCTATAAAACGCAGAGGTAGTCTTTGATTTTTGTTTTGTTACCATTGGCATCTATAATAAGTAATACTCAAAAAAAGAACACTTGAAATAGCAATTGGAGATAAACTAAGTCTGCAGCACATTGCATGTAACATCTGTCTCAAAATCCTCATGAAAACAGCCATAAATAGCCCATGTACATGATGGAGTTTTGTTTGCTAGTGATGACGATGATGATGGTAGCAGTAATAATAATCGCAACAGCACTTGATGTGACGATTGGCAAGGTTTGAGCCAAGAGAAAGGACTTGTCGAAAGTTCTGCCTTGGAAAAAGAGGTGGTGAAGTCAACTCATCCTGTTTTTTTAGCTGAGACTGGCAATGTTTGACACAGTGTTAGACTCTTACTGTAATGATGAATGTCTTGAGACTATTGGTTCAATTACATGTTTTAAGTCTTGGCTTATGCTTCCCATTGAGACATTAGAGGCTACTAAAGTACATTACCATCGCTTGATAAATTTTATAATCTTTCACACACTGGTTTCTGGAATTGCATGAAGCAATACCGACAGCAGTGGGTGAAGGAAGAGTGTGCTCACTGGTGCACTCTTTTGAATAAGAGCTCTTCTGCAAGAAACTAGTAGAAAATCCCTTCAAGAAGTACACATACGGTTATATAATTAGTCTAATCTGGTGGTTCCAAGATGTTGTGTTCTCTAAGGGTTGTCTATAAGGGGCCTTTAATATCTCAGTTCACGGGCGTTTGATCCAGAATACAGCCTGCCTGGCATGTCCTGGTGAGTTCTTGCAGGCACTTCACAATTCATTCAAAACAGGACAATGGGCATATCCCTGAGCTTAGCACAAACCAAATTTATTTTGAGAGACATCATGTTTTCCAGCTCTTAATCCTCTCGATACACAAAAGAGAGGATTTTAGTATTTATAATAAAAATAAAAATTATCAATAATATAAGAAAATATAAGAAAATAAGAAAATATTAGTACCTAAGGTACCTAGAAACAGTACTTTGGAGATTATTGCTACAATTAATTACAGTGAAGGATCTAACCTCTCTTCTTTCTTTTTACTATTACCACACAGTCTAGTCATCCACCTGCAAAACCCAGTATGCCAAGGATTTTGAAGTCCAGTATTGCAACAGCATGCCCTAATAACCTTAGGCCATTTATGTACCTTTCTGACTGATTCACTTTTGGCTGGTCCTCTTTCCCCATGCAGAACAAGCACGAAAGAGACTGTAAAGATGAGCTTACAGTACTGACAGACACTACTTTTTTAACTCACCATCCCAGCTAGTGGTGGGTTTCACTATCAGTATAAGCCAAAGCAGTGTGGAATGCTCACTTATGTTGCATAACATTTACCCCACCAAAAAAGAGAAAAGCTTCATTTTCACAACACAGCCACGGTAGCTGCTAATGCCAGCACAAAAGAGGCAGCAGGAATGTATTGTCTGGTAGTTTAGACTGTTGTGAACTTGCACACTGCTTATGGACAGGACCATTGTACTGTCACTCCAGGAATACTGTGTAAACAGAGAAATG
Source organism: Ptilonorhynchus violaceus (assembly GCA_013397565.1). Classification (NCBI taxonomy): domain Eukaryota; kingdom Metazoa; phylum Chordata; class Aves; order Passeriformes; family Ptilonorhynchidae; genus Ptilonorhynchus; species Ptilonorhynchus violaceus. The sequence continues at coordinate 56,608 of VZRJ01000818.1, forward strand.
CATGACTGGTTTTTGAGAAGCCATGGTTTATCATTTGCCAAACACTGCTTTGTTCTGATGTAATGTTCCTCCTTGCTCCTTCAAGAACACATCAAAGTGGTGTAAATCGTAAGAAATGCAGATGCAGTACATATCTGTGTAATTCACTGCTGGTTACATAATCTCTTCAACAGTGTGACACAACTTGGAGGAAACTGCAGCTTCTCAGCATTTTTATGGGGAGGGTGCTCAGTTCTTTTCACCTGAATGAATAAGAAGGTACAAATGTTTGAAAAACACATCAGAATTTTCCTATAGAAGTATTTTATTTAGTGGATAATCTACAAAAAGCTGATTTTAAAGCTCCTGCTGTGTCAATGTCAGAGGTTAGTTATTAAATGAACCATATTGTCAGTACAGAGACATGCAAAAAAACTAAGTTTATGACATTTAAATGCTGTGGCAAAGATAATTAACTCAGTAGATGCAAAAATGGACTATTTCAGGTGCTGTTTAACTTATTTTCACTAAGAGGTTCCAAAAGTATCAGAAAACTTTGACAAACAAGGTTTAGGATGGAAAAGTTATGAATCTCATTTCATTCAGCATTCTGGCTAACCACAGATTTTTGACATGGAAATCATAGGCAAAGGCTGCAATGGAAGCTGGTTTATAACTTCACTAAAGTATACAGATGTGTGTGTGTGTATATAAATTTATGTGTGTGCGTCAATACATATACACATATATATGCCTCTATATATACACATATAGAGATAGAGAAATTAATCCAGTGCTCAAATCTGTGGTGATTACAGTAAAGTTATTCTCTTAGGCTACAACCAGAAATGAGACAGGAAGGGTAAGAACCTGACTTACATCCTGTTGCTAAAGTATCTTCAATGAACATGAAAACAGCTGATGAAGGTGTCACGTGCCATCTGTTCAAACCACACGATAAAGCAGACAGATAAGATGGCGCATTTCCCTAATTTTTGTCACCTCTGTGTGAGGCAGATTTCTTCAGATCACCACAGCTGAAGCAAAACCACAACTAAATAACTTTGGAGATCTGTCTCAGTATTACAAATGGAGGATAAGCAGAAAAAAACCCACAGCTGCTTGAGCAGCCTTCTTGTCTGAAAGTCATGTAGGAAGGTGCAATCATTCCCAAGCTATACTTATGCACAGGCTAACACTAGACGAAGTCACAAATAGCTCCATTTGTGGATAAGCTCTCAAACTGAAGGCCTTTGCTTAGTGTTCAGACTTTGGAGGTCTGGATTAAGGTGTGGGCTGTGTGCCACACTTAGAATTCTGTTTGAAAAACTGGTCTCCTTGAATCTCAGCATATCAAGGCAGTATGATACACCTGAATATGGAGATGGTTACAGGCTGTGGCAGAAAGCATCTGTTTGGCCATGCTTTTAGGCAGAGCTTTCTGTCCTTTTACATTTACAGCCTCAGGGGAAACAACTGCTAGCAACTGTTCCCAGTACTGTGTGAACTTCCAGTGCAAATAAAAACTGGGGGAAAAGAAAGCAAACTTTTGAAACTGCATCTTAGACATCCGTTTTCCATTTTAAAAAATACATAAGTTCTAAAATATTTTAACCAGATCTAGAATTTGTCCATTTTTAATCAGTATTTGTCAGGAAATGTCTTGCTGACCAAAAAACTGAAAGAGTACCTCTTGATCTGACTTCATAAAATGTAGCTCTGGTAGTATGAACGTGCATGATTATTTTTGATTTTTTTTTTCTGAAACAGTGCTTTGGAGCTGTTGTGTTGTTTGCACCCTAGCTACTCAACCATTGTGAAAGATGGCTCACAAGAACAAGTCTTCGCTGCACAGAAACAAACCAGCTGTTTCCTTCTTGTCTCCTCTATTAAGGGGTTTTTAAAAATTATTTTTGGCAACAAAAATAATGTTATTGCTGAGAGAAAAATTAGTCTTGTAATAAAAACAACTTCTCACTTATTCCAGCTATAAAATTTTTCATTCTTACAATAAATTCTTCTCAGGGAGCTAATTAGAAAGTTCTTTAATTGATGAGCATTCTGACCATTAGGGCATTTTCAATTTCTAACAGCATCCCAGATGACACTGTTACAGAAAGGCATAACTGAAAAGAGACTAATTGGAACAATTAATTGAAACAACATACAGTTAATTTCAATTATAAGAATCCTGACTGCTCCCTTGTCCCTTGTTGTGTGGCCTCCTGCACTGGGGTGATGTTCCTACAGACTCCTCAGCAAAAGCTGTGTGAAGATCCCATCTGCTGCTGATTATTCCTGTATTTACTATTTGTATTAACATAACACACATCAGCTCTCTTGCTGCACACAGTTCCCAGTGTAAGGTGTTCTATAAAAGCAGAACAGGAAGATTCGTGACTGTAGACATGAGCATGGCTTTGCATGCTTGAATTACGCATTCAGTCAGGAAAAAAGTTAAGCCACTCGGTTGAATGCTTTAGTTTTTAAATGTTCTCATCACAAATTTCCTCAAGAAATGTCAAAGAACGCTTCTAAGCAAGAAGTCTGTTTTCAGCTAAATATCCAGCTCTGATACTTAACAAGCTCTGGGATTTTCTTCCAAAATATGCTTTTTACAAGCAAAGGTTTCACGCTCCACTTTGGAGGCTCACAAACATCGAGTTATGAAGTCTTACCACCTGTTTATGATAAAGCAGGAGGCTTCTTTCTGTCATATTTACGGGCAGTACCTGTGTATCACTGTCTGTGGCACCCTGCAAAAGGGTGTGTACTCATACCCTGTCAGCTGATCTCAAAGTGGTCACATTCCCTTGCTCCACCAGTGTCTGCTAGCCATAGCGATTAATGAAGTTATGATCCTGTCAAACGCATGCCAAGGCTTCCACTAATTTCTGTGAGGTTAGGATTTCCTCCTGTGTCGTTTAGTGGATGCAGTAGCTTTTGTACAGGGTGCACTGATGCCATATTCACCTGCAGAAATTCTCCAAGTTGTAGCTTGAAACAGCATATGACTCTTTCATCTTTACAGAGCTGGTTTTGACCTCAAGACTTTAACAGTGCTACAGCTTCTTATGGGAAAATCTGTTTGATTTTTCACACTAGCATTCATTTCCTATGCCATGACTCCTAAGTCTGCTACAGGGATCTTATATAAACAGCCTATTCAGCAAGCTGGGCTGAGTTTGGGACATGACTAATTATAATTTTATATGGTTGAGTGAATGAGGACTGTACTGTCAAAGAAAGGGCTGTCTGGAGAGTTACATTTATTCATAACATCCACCAGTATTTTACCTCGCTTTCTCATGCATTTTCCTCCCTGCAACAAACAAGAGAAACCATTCTTACTCATCTCAAATGAATTTTTCCTTCTGTATGATTCCCCATGCCCTTCTCGTGGACTTTCACAGTTCCCTACAGGAAATACCATCATTTCACGGTTCCTTTTGCAGGAAATACGATCTGAAGCTGAGTTTTACACCAACATAATCTCTTCTGCTGGTAGCAGAGTGAGCAACTATCCTGATTATCAACTGTGTTAACAGCTCCTGGGCCTTTGAATCATTGTGAGAACATGATCTATGGAAAGCCTGAATAATGATATTGTCTTAAATGTATGTCAAATCATTAGTCTTTTATTTTGCAAATCACAGATCACTCTCTATTGGAAAAATAGCATTTCTTTGTAAAAGCAGTCTATGCAGATGGGCTTCGCACCGAAATAAACCTAGTACTGTAATGAATTTCTGAGTGAACAAAAGTAACCCTAATGCCTGAGAACTTACATCAGGATGTATAATAATTAATACATGGTCTTGTATAAGGAAGTGTGCCAAACATGTTTATTGAGATTGGTCAGGTTGGTCTCTTAAAAATCTTAAAATACAGTCTTAGGTGAGAAAATGATGATGCACTGAAAACAGTTGGCTGCCAGGCACCCACCCAATTGATCTCTCAGTCTCCCTCCTCAGCAGGAGAGAGGACAAAAGTAAGATGAAAAAGCACTTGAGTTGAGATGAAGTCAGTTTAGTTAGGAAATCAAAAGCTGCACCTGGAAGCAAAGCAAGAAAAGGAACTTACTCAGTACTTCCCATCACCAGGCAGATGTCCAGCCACTTCCTGGAAAGCTGGGCCCCAGCAGTGATTGCTTGAGATCACAAATGCCATAATGGGGAGTCTCCCTGCATCCTTTTCCTTCAGTTTTTATCGCTAACCATGATGCCATATGGTATGGTAGAACATCCCTGTGGTCAGTTTGCATCTGCTGTCCCAGCTGGGTCCACTCCCAACCTCTTGCCCATTCCCAGCTCAGTGGCCTCAGGAGGTGGATGGGTGGTTTGGAGGGAAGGACACTGCAGGACAATACACATGGGTAATGTTCCTAGATCAGCAGAAATCATACAACTGCCATGGGAACATGTCCTAGATCCTCTGCGGGCAAAGGGAAAATCTACGTGGCAGCAAACTCTGTCAGAACTTAGCAAAATTAAAAAACACAGGGAACTGAAAAATGGTATACAGGAGATTTCTGAGTTTAATTAAGCTAAGCCAACAAACAACAAATTACAGGCTACACACTGCCAAGCAGGTAGCACACTGCATCTTCAAACACAAAAGAGAGCTTCTATTGCCTTGATTCCACCGTCATGTTTCCACATTTTCTCCTAGTCTACTAGATTTCTGTGGTTAGAGAAACCAACTGGAATGTCCAGTAAAACTGGCCTATGAATGACCTTTGCTGAAATAGCCACAACTTCTGAGCCATTAAAAATCGCTAGGAAACTGACTGCAGCAAAGGAAATACATTGTGAACTGAAAAATCTCAATGAGAGAATATTTCATATTTTTGTGTTCATTAGTGCTTTCAAGGATTGGTGAGAGGGTCAGTGTTCTGTAAGACTCTTGGCTCCTCTGTTGAACACAGCTGAAAGCTGGGAGATTTCACATATTGCTAAAAATTTGCCAGCGGCATCAGATATGACTGAAATAAACCCCACATATGTGTCATATGTTTATGCTCAAACACTCAAGACAGGTTACTTGACATTTATTTTTCTCCTACCAATGTGTTTCAGTCAGCATGTCTCTGCTATTCGGTAGAGATAAAAGAAAATTGAAAACTTCCAATTGTTCACACAAGAAGCAAGATAAGGACAATAAAATCTCATTTACTGGCATAAATGGATCGATCACTCACAGAAGGAGTTTGCTCTGTTATGTAGTCCTGTTGCACAGTTGGTTAGATGCAGACAACAGGAGCTGTCTTTTAAAACTGTAATAAGTATTATAACTACTGACGATGACTGGAATCAATAATCTGATCTGCAATGCCAAGCCATATGATCTTACATTTCCAAGGCAGTATTTAATACAGCTCTTGTCTTTATGTTTACAATATTATATCCTAGGCAGTATTTCAGAAATACTGATTTTTTTTTTTTTTTTTGAGGCCTTTTGGCAATCTGAAATTCTAGGCATATAACACTTCAATTATAAATAACCCTTTTCTACCAAGCTACCACAGCAGTCATACCTGTATGTGATCACCAGTACTGCGTAAATTTTAAAAATTCTGTAGAAGCTAAAGTATTTTCAGATTTTATAACAAGCTTTCATGACTTCCAATAGTCTTAACCAAAATGGAATATTCTTAGATAGTGGAACATATGTCGTTGGTACAGCCCTTAATCCATTTTAGTTTGCTTGTAGGTTGTATGTACAAGAAACAGAACCTGTGCTTCTGGTTGCAACATAAAATATTTATGGATGATTAATTGATCCAGATTTAATGATAAAAAAGCACCTAAGTGAGCAGCAAAACTGGACTCTGCACAAAACTGGGCATCAAGTTTTGCTTTGTAAAAGATGTCTCTGCCAGAGCGGAATGTATGGAAAATCATGGAAACGTGGTTCACTGTCAGATAGGCATTTCCTGGCTTTGATGTGTGTCAGCTTAACATCTGGCTCTTTGTTTATTCAATAACTTAGTTATTGTGATCAGCTGCTAATCCAATTCCTCCTCCACTGATGCAGGTGTAGGTACAAGTCTCCTTGGCACTCCTACACTCCTTGGTCTCCAGTCTCTCCTTGGCACTCCTACACTGCACTGGCAACATAAAGAAACTTGATAATTCAAAAGTCGTAAACATAATCTGACAGAACTTAAATGCATTTCTTGCCAGCTTCACTATGCCACAGTGATATAAGGTAACCTTCTTATCAGTGAGGTTGGTTACTGTGCAACTTCTATGCTTGTGAGTAAGACATAAATATTAAGAGCTGAAAAAAGTTACCCCCAGAGAAAAGCCAATATCCAGAACACAGGGCTAATCATACCTTTTTGTTGAAACACATTACAAATACGAACACTAGTAGATCAAGAGTCACTGCAGGAACTCAAATCTATGTGGAAAAAGAACAGTGCCAAACCCGATGGAGAATCTGGGGCATGGTGCAGGCACTTCCATGCATAACATTTCATTATTTTTTTGAGTGTCTATGCAGACCTATGACCCACTTCTCTTCCCACTGAATTCCATGGCAGATTTAATAGGTGCTCTATTTTCTCATTTTAATAGGCACTCTATTTATAGAAAAATGTGTAACTTAAAACTATGCGAATTCTAGTCTTGCTTCACCTCTTTTCCTCAAGGGATACTTCTTACTGAAGAACTAAATACTATTCCACAGCATAACTGCCTGTAACCATACACTGTGCCTAAAATGCCTGTCATAGTATGTTCAGCAGATTATCTTACACTGGAGAATAGACTTTTTTTTCTCAGCTACTAAGATACCAAGATCATAGTTTGTCATTAAGGCTGTGCCTGCTTTTGACAGACCATCCCTCAAAATAAAATCAAATTATTTTGTACTTCCTCATCTTTGACTTCCACCAATCAGCATTTGTCAAACCATAAGGCTATCAGAAAAGGCACTGATGAGGCATGAAAGCTGCAAAATGTGGAGCGGTTTCCCGTTAGTTAGTCTTCTGCTCTCTTCTGCAACAGCATGTCTTAAAAGTTGATTCTCTGATACACTCCAGTTTTTAATTTTTTTAAGATGATCTGAAAAAACCCAAACCTTTCCCGCTAATATATCTGGGAAATATCAAGGTCATTTTCCTACAAAAGATTTCACTCTCGATACCGCATTACTTCAAGTTCAGCTCCTATGATGGGCCTAATACAGCTTTCAGGACTTCAGAAAAAGTAACATCAGGCAAAAAAACTCCAACACATCTGTTTCATAAAACTAAGTTTTTGTACAAGAAAAAAGAAAAACAACAAAAACCATCACACGGATATTACCAGGATAAATTGTTGTGGCACTTAAGCTTGAATTTCAGTTATTCGTATTTCTTGCAAATCAGTGCCTGGATCCACTGCAAGTCAGACTGGAACTCAGCAGCAGTGCCCACAACACCTGAGCTATGATGTGCCTCAGGAGGGGAGTAATTCGATGTTCAGCCATACAGGCATACTCAAAGAGTGGGAGGCAGTGTGCAGGGATGGCTGTAGGGGCAGCACAATGAAAATCAGCGCTGCACTGTAAGGTGTTGTTTCAGCCCCTTCTCCCTGTCCACAGCCACTTTGCCCTCTTGTGCCTGTGCCATCACTAATTTGGCCACACAGAGTGGTTGGAACTTAGAAGCTGCTCAGCTGAACGCCAGCAACAGGGAAATGACTGAGGTTTAGCCAGTTGGCCCACCGGTTCTCCACGTGGCTGCACAAAACTCCCACTGGCAACAGGAAGCCATGGGGAGGAGTGGTCAAGCACAGCAGCAGGTCAGTGTCATCTCTTCTAGAGCAGACTGCACTGCAGCTGACTAAGCAGCTGGAGAGCTGCAAGTGGGTAAAGCTGTCCTGCAGGTCAGGTGTGCCTGCAAGCCCTACACTAGACAAGGCTGGCATAGCTGTACCTTAAGTATGTGCTAGCCTGCCTTTCACTAAAAGCCTTTAACCCTCCTTTCCATGGCCTTTAAAAGTATATGAATGACCCAGTCTACAAGTAATATACAAGCTTGCTTAATTAAAGTAGTTTCGATCAAAAGAGCTCCAGAGCATCCTATTTGTTTTTCTTAACCTCTGTGTTACTGCTTATCCTCATAAGCTCTTGTGGGATGTGGATAAATGAGCTACAAAAAGTACATAGGAGCTCCACACCATTGCCTGCACACCAATCTAATGGGCTTCTAGCCAGTGCTGAACTGAAAACCCTCATGACCTTGCTAGGGTGACACTGCGCCCAAGCTAATAAGCTGTATGCAGAGCTGAGTGATCTGGGCTGGGCTTCACAAACATGCTTTTAAACTGGAGCTGGCTGGTGTCCAGGCAGTTGAACACACATGCAGAGGGCATTTGTGCATGAGCCCAACCAACCACAGAGACATATTCACTGTCATCAGACTGCAGGCTACAGCTTTTCTCCAGAAGATCTCAGTATCTGCAAAGCCTCTATTCTAGATTTCAACATATATGCAATGTATTTCACCTTCCCTTCTGAGACAATGGAAACCTTCTGCGTTATACAAGCTACCCTGTCATCTTCTGGCATTGTTTATTCCTAATAAATCATAGGATCGACTTGGCTGTTCCTTGTTGCAGAGACCACCCATTTCCAAGTGCTTTGGAGAATATTCCTGTAATTACCATTGTTTTGTAAAGCATACGAGGCACCATGATGTGTCTTCCAGTTTGTAACTGCAATGTCTCACAAAGCTAAATCTTGGCCATATTTTTTATTCAAGAAACCTATGCATTACAAAAGTCCTGTTCAGCTAAGCTTTTTTTTTAAGACATCAATACATGAACAAGTGTTTCAGTTCACATTACTTCAATCATAGTTCAATGTAAATAAAGGCTAATGTATTTTCTAACTTGGCCATCATAGGTTTTACCCAGTTCTCACTGTATACTTCATCTGGGCTGTTGCAATTATTTACCACACCACCATTGACACAAAAGCAAGTATTTTTACTACTTGCATTATTTTATTAATACAAATGGACTTTACTCAGCTCTTTCACTTCCCCCCACATTTTTTTTCTCCTTTCTAAGCCTATTGACAAAGCTGGATCCTTAAAGCTCCATTTATCTGAAAACATGTAAGCTTATGCAAACAGAACGCAAAATAATTGTAGAAAAAGAAATTGAAAAGCAAGACTATTCTCTATCTATGCATAATAATAGACTATACAAAGTATAGAGCAGAAAATGGCAGCTGTAATTAAATGTTAGAGAGTACTTCCAATAGGAACAAGTAATCTAAAAGTCAGAACAGGAATGGGAGGGAGAAATAGGCCTACTATTGTGTAAGTCAGGCAGAAATCAAAATGCAGTATTTCAAGTGGGGAATAGGCACACCATGTATGTTAGGCAGCTATTCTGACATCCTAGGTGTGTCTGGCAAATATCTGCATGCTCGATGAATGTTGAAATTTCCTTTGAGAAATAAGCCTGTACAACTAACACATGTAATATCTCAAAAAGAAATTCAGAGATTTTTCTGACTAAGTTATGAAATAATTCTATGCCTTTACTGTGTAATATCTATCTAATGTTAAGAAAGACCAGTTAGGACTTACTTAATTTCACACAAATTTGGTCACAAGCAGCTGCTTCATTTTTTAGAAATTGCCTGTATTATTTGCCATTATGTATTTTGTAGCCTTCTTGATATTCACAATACCTTATTGAAATTGGAATTAAGAAGCATGATTCACAAGCTTGACACTGTGAAAACAAAATTCTATTTTAAAAGGTACCATTATTTATGTATTATTAAACAGCTGGAAAAACTCTACTGGCACCAAAAAAATGTATTTAATTATATCAACTAGCACAATGAAATCAGAAACTTTCAAATTATTTAATTAAGCTACAGTAGTAATGAATACAGTTTGCCTGCAGTGAAGGAAACGGCTCAGTTACCGAAAATCCAATAGCAAAAAATAAACAATCAATATTTTTCCCCTCTGGGAATGGGAGCAAGTATCAGCTGCCACACTGTATACATAACCGAGATCTGGCTCAAGGACCAGTATTCAGATTTGCATAAGAATGAGCAAGGAGTGTTTTTAAACTGCCTACGTGACCCAGGAACATAAGTGCTTGCAGTGAGCGTTAAAACAAGCAAGCTAAACTCTATCCTTTAAACTCCCCTTAGGTACCTTTACCCTGACTCACTTAAATACACCTGTAGGAGATGTGTTCGACAGGAACAGAGGGAAATCTGAGCACACTGAACAGCCCACTATGTAAATGGAGGGATTTCCATCATCTCCAAGGAGAGCAAGAGCTGGGCTTACATGTAAACAGAAATGTTCTTGCAAGGTTTGCAGTTTAGCTGCATTTGATGATAAGAATTTCCTGCTAATGTAACTTTGTTACACATTATATCAGTGCAGCATACTGCATATTAAAAAAAAAAAAATAGCTTGTGGCCATGTTTTTAATATGCAGTACAGCTAATCTAGTCCATATGGGAACATGCAACAGCTCTTTTCAGGGCTCTAGCTGTACCATTCAGAGAGAAAGGATCTTAACTGCTGCTACCCAAACTCTTTGCTCTGTCACAGAGGTCCTGCCATGACATTGAGAAGGTTATTTAATCTCCTGTGCTTTAGGTTGCCTCAGCCTGTAAAGCTAAGGTAACAGAGCATCCCAACTCCCATCCCTTCCCTGATGGGAAATACATCAGAGACTACAAGCTTCTGAGCTTCTGATATAGGCCATGACTGATCACTGCAGTTACAACATTATCCTTAATCTAGGCCATTATGAGTAAATTAAGGCTCCTTTGTGTCCTCAGTGTTTCAAGACACAATTTCAGTTCCAAATAAGGAATTATTCCTTAATTAACAAAGTCTTTTCAACATCATACATTTTTCAAGCTTTTTTACATTTAAATAACAAAACCAAAACCAAAACAAACAGAAACTAAATAAAATTAAGGCTGTCTAAAGTGACAAATATTAATTCAATTGAAATATTGTACCAGTTAGAAATGGCAAAGTAAATAACACTGAAACATAAATACCTGAAACACAAATGCTCTGACAGTCAGAGTTCACTGTTCTGTACCATAAAAAAGCATTCAGCTATCATACTGTACTGGATGTTATTATGTAGGTCTTTCTTTAAACTCAAATTAGATTACAATGTTAGTAGGTCATAATGGAGGTATTGTTCTCATAACATGTGCCCTCCTGTGCAATTCTGCTGCTGATAACTATTCAAATCAAGGAATTCAGGTGGAAGTAGAATGTTATACATACCTTTTATGTCTAGCCATCTAACAAATGTGAGTGTCAGGAAGCAATACATTTTACATCAGCAAGTGCTCAAATAAGTGTTTACTTCTGACATTAACACTGAAGACAACAACCTCAGGCATCTTTTTGGTGAAGCAAATTATAAAACTTACCCAGTCTGACCTTTCAAATCAGAAGTGTGAGGTTCACCACCGGAAATGAGAAGAGGGGACACGTTTATGCAGAAGTGAATTTGGCCAACGTGGAATTTTACCACATTGCCCCTGCACACACAGTTTTGAGATGCTCACGTTTCAGTGACAGAAAACTTGCCTTTCTGCATGAACGTGTTGGAGCTACTGAATGGAAGAGGTGTGACTGAGAAGGAAGCGAGATGTTTGTATACTGTGCCAGTTCTCTGCCCTGTGGCCTGGTGCAGGGAGGAATTGCAGTACAGGACTCTATCTGCTACCACATGAATCAACCACTTCAAAGTAATTGTCTGGAGCTTGCAGAGGCCTCTAGTACAGGGGTAGCTGTCACCTGACTTTATTACTGCTTTGCAATCCACAAGTGCAAAAGTACCATGTCATGGAAAACTTTGCCTTGGAAACAGCAGAGGGCTGGGGCAGGAGGCCGGGAGGGGTCTGGCTCGTTCCCCTGCACCAGAGTTGGAGGCCGGAGTGGGACAAGCTGCACATGGGAAAGGGAGCAAGCTGCTGGCTGCCATCCTGCTCTCTGCTTCCTGCCCTCTGGCTAGCACAGGGTGGATTTCATCACCCATCTGCGTCATGATTGCTACAAGTAAGGAGCCCAGTTGGCAGTGTGTACACTGAACATTTTATTCACAGGACTCAGATCCTTTTGAGTCCTGATGTGAGCTTTTGCCAAGTCACATTCGGATCAATTCATAAAGTGAATTTGTGCATAATCCTAGGACCACTTCTGCCTCACACAACAGCTGTAACTGAAGTTTTCACTTCTGCTAGAGTGTCCTTGAAAATTCCTTCACACATTAGACAAGCATGCTGTAAGCATCTGGCTTGTTTAATGGAATAAAACTAAGTAATTTAAATTTGCAAAGACACCCTCACAACCTCTCAGTGTTGTCCAAAACATAAGGCAAACATAGCATCCTTAGCACAGTTAACTTCCTCCTTATAAGGCTTAGTGCATCATAAATATGAGGTGGAAAACTGTAAATAACAAACTAAAGAGCCAACAATGTCCTGCTGTTCCAGAAAAAGACCTGGAGTCTCCATTGTTGGAAGGCTTTAAAAACATGTTAAGACATGGTTTTTCCTATGTCAAGAGCAACCTAGGAATATTAGCCTTCCCTAGAGGCAGGAGCTGGATCAGATGACTGTGGAGGGGCAGTTCTAGTCCAGTTTTTCTGTAGGTCTGTCTTGCACTACTTACCCAAGCTGCACTTAGCCAGATAGAAGTCTACAAAGGCAAATACTAACATCAGCCTTTGCTAACCCCCAAGTCTGATAATAGTCTCATTGGAAGCCATAAAAAATTCAGTGAAGACTTTATGATTTTATTTATTATGTGACAAGAATTAATTATTAATAATAATTAATAATGATGAAAACAGTTATAAAATAATAATAAATAAGAGTTAACTCTGTCATAGCGGTAAGACAATTCTCTGATGATTTACATCACTGTACTTTAGGTTTCTAAGGAGCAGCTACACTGTACCTTTACAAATATTTCTTTTCTGAAGCTTTTTCTTCACTTGGAACGATCTGTCTCCAGGTTACACACAGAATGTTATATACTACCTCAATGCAGGCAGATACACAGTTGCTTACCAACATACATTTGCAACACTGAAAGACCGTTTCAATTTATGGATATTATAAATGCTTTTTGTTAAAGCATTTGGACTGAAGTATTAGTAAACTCTTCAAAAATAAAAGTGAAACTAATTAGCTAAGTAACCATATAAGCACTTCCCCAGCTGCTAACACAAAGCTAAATAATATAACATCCTTAGCCAAAACTGGAGCCTGGGAAGAAAGTCTGTTGCTTCATTTATAGCCATATTAAAATCAGAAACACAGCAACTAGCTATACCCAGGCAGCTGCCAGGTGTGCCTTTGGCAAGATGCTGCTCTGAGAATTGCTACTGCCCACAGTTACATAGGGGTGAAACGCAGAAAACCAGACATGTTGACTGAAACAGAGGCCTGCAGGTCAACACATAAAAACTCCTTAACTTCCAGAGTGAGTAGCAAGATGCTTCTGCTTAAGGTCCAAATATAGAATCTGTACCCCAATACAAAGTATATATGTATTGAAGAATTTGGATTCAAATTGAACTAATGGGGAAAAGCACATCTAAAACTGCATAGAAAATACTCATATCGACATTTCCTTTAGAAGGTCGAAACTCAGATCCAGGCAAAGCTTAGATAGCTTAGTTAGAAAGTGTCATCCATTTGGCACCGGAGAAATTCAGCACTTCACTACCCAGGGTGTTAGCCCCTGAAACATAGAGATGCTCCTGCTTGACAAGCCTCGGTATGTGGGAAGATTTAGGTGCTTACATTTTTTCAAGCCCAAGGCTTTCGCCCTCAGATACACTGCTCCTGGGGATCACTAGTCCAGAACCACCTTCTGAGACATTAGCTGCACTGAGAAGTGAAAACAAATAAAACAGAGCTAAGGACTCCACGGCGTAGTGAGGCAGCAAGAAGTGGATAAACAACCAGGGCAGCTTAACATGGCAATTGCCTTCCTGCTGAACCAGTCCTGTGGCTGTCCCTCAGGCTCATATGCACGAGTTCCTTCACAGAACTGTCACAAAGCTTAAATTATTGATATCTGTGGAGCACAGCCCGTCGGTAGATAGCAAAGAACACTCTCCCTGCAAAATAAATATGAAAGAGAGCAGATCCCGCAGCCACTTGGAGCCGGCTGATAAACGGCTGAATCTTGCTCTGATCTTAATCCTGCCTTCCAGAGATGGGCCTTCCAGCTCTAGCTGAAGAACAGCATGCAGCACCAAGCTTGGTCACATTCCCATTTTGCATTAAAACAGTCATGTTCCCAGACTGTAGTTTTTTGCTGGGGCTGCTTACTTGGAGCCTAACACCACTTCTGAGCTAACTTTCAGGTTAAAAGCGGGAAGTCTAATTGCTTGTTACTCGCTCAGAGCAGTGTAACAACCATGAACAAGGGCAAGCTGTCAAGTACCAGTTGTTGACACCCATGGACAGCTTGGAGACCAGTGCAAGACACGCAAGACCTTGGGAACTCACGTACTTTGAAATGTACATTTCCAGCTTTTTCCCATCACAGGAATGACTAACTAGCAAAACCACCAAAGGTAAAACGGGGGTTTTTTTGGAAATTTGCACTGATGAAGACTTAGAATTTCTAATTCTAGGAGAGGAAAAGGTATCAGGATTTTTCCCAAGATTATTTTTGTGTTTTTCCCTGGAAGGTGTTAACACCACAGGGGTTTCTGCTATCGCCAAGCCAAATGCAAGTAGACTTTGACTCTCATTTTTTTCCTCCAGATAACCCAAGTAAAGCCTAGATAAGCCCCACAGCTGTATTCACCTGCTGGAATTAGTCAGAAATAGATGGTGTCAGTAGCATAGCAACAAACGGAGTGAGATACATAGGAAGAAGAAACAGGTTAGGGTCACACTGGACCTTTCTTACATGCCTTTGCTGATGCTTACACATTAGACAAGCACTGCAGTGCACTTGAACATGTCTATAAAGATGATAATGAGAACTTAGTCACTGAGTAAATAACAGTGAGAGAAAGATGGGGCATGCTGGGAAAACCAGAGCAGAAAGCACACTTAATTTCAATGGAAAATGAGACAAGACAGACCCTTATCTCACTGAAGCCACTGGGGTTCATGATCCTGGCTGCAAAGATGCATTTCAGTATGACAGCCCATTGGAACAACGTGACTGGCAGCTGTAGAAGGATTTATGAAGATGATGTAGAGAAACAGATTGACTTTTGTAAGCTCTTGAAATAACTAGCAGCAGGAGAAACTCATCTACGTCACCTAATCTGTCCAGCTCCACTTTGTAGGAATGGTCACGGCCTCAGTAACTCATCTGCAGTGCCACTGTACTGCCCTCTAGTTCACTGCACAATTACTTTCATTGTAAGAAGCATTCTATTATGACTCAAGATTTTCCTGTTTCAGCTTCAGGCCATTGCACCTTGTCTTTCTTTCTTCTGAGAATGTGGGTAATTCCCTTCTTTCATTTATACTATTATCTCTGCAATTATTTATAGTCTGTGACTGTAAATCTCCCGAGTCCTCCATTTAACACAGTTCTTTCAGTGTCTTTTTCTGCAGTATGTCTTATTTTTCTATCATCATCCATTACTGGTTTTGTAGCATCCCTATCTTTAAATATTTTTTATGATATGGGGACTTGAGTGCATTGACCATTCTAACTGTAGCAAAATCACAGCTATATGAACCAGAGACTCATTATTTTAATACTATCACTTGAGAAAAGGTAGTGTGTTTTATGTGACAGTGAAATACTCAGAAGGCACAGGCAACTTCATTTTCAAATGGCAAATCACACATCCTAAACCTGGAAGTATAGAAGCAAAGCTCTGAGAATTCTCAGAATGAATGTTGCAGTTTTCTTCAACCATATGCTAAGAAATACAAGCGCAAGCAATCTTCACTAAATTAATAAATAGTAATGAGACCAGTCTGAAAGCAGGATCTCAGAAACTATTAACAAAATCTTTTCTCTAAGTGACAGTGATGTCCTTTTAAACATATCAATATAAATTTAAAATTTGAATAATGGCACATATTTGCCTGAAAATAAGCCAAGAGCTCCAATAATAATAACAACTATTGGGAAAGGCATGGATAGCATTTATTGTACAAAATGGTTGATGTATTTTAAAATTTTCCTAAGCTTTCATTTTTGAAAAAAAAATCTGACAATGTATTAACTGCTCTTCTGAAGACTGAAGCATCCAATCACTATTTCCACTGTATTTAATACTAAATTACTTGAGCCCTTGCTAAGGCACTGATAAATATACCCCCTGGAAATGCCTTCTGACACAGGGAAACATTTTTTCCTTCATTTTACTGGGCAAAGAGGCATAGAAAAACTGATCTGCACAAGAACATTTGAAAAAATTTCTACAAAGCCAAGACATAAATTGAACCTATATATCCTGAGCTGCTGTTCAGTATCTTCACAGCAATATTCTTAGAAAAAAACAGACAAGGCAACTGCATGTGAAAAGCCTAAAGAATCACTTGTTATATGCAAATAAGATTTATCTCCTTGTATCAGGAGATGCTATGCTGTATTGACACTGAAAGTAACTGCAGAGATCATGATAAAATGGATCTCCAAGGAATAACAGACACGATAAAATAGCAACCATGACAAAAACACAGCTTTGAAAAGGTACTTGCCTATATTTGAAAGAACTCAGGTAAAATGAAGTAATGGTTATGACAGTGCAGTAGTTTTGCATATTAATGATGTGATAGACTTCAGGGAAAAAAGATCAAAATCAGTCTGGAAAAGAAGGACTCCAATGGGATAGAGTTGGAGTCTGATATGGACTACCAGACAGGATAACAGGCAGAGCTCTACAGTGTTACATGGGGGAAAGATGCATCAGGACCTTATATTTTTACTTGAACTTACCATACACAGGAAAAAATACTACTGATCTGACTATTTCAGCACATGAATGATGAGTATATGTTCACCAAGTAGCCAGTGAACAAACACTACTGTGGTTGAGTTTTGTTTTCTATGTAAGTTTTCCTCATCAGATCTGGTAAAATCTGATGAGCAATCACCAGCCAGCTCACTTTAAATCAAATGAAATGATACACAGAATTAAGTTCTCTACTGTAAAAGATCAAATTTTAAAAACTTCAGAGAACTAGAGAGTTCAAGAGTTCGCAATTCCTTCAAATGTTCATTAAATGTATTAATAAATCAAAAAAGAAAGTCCATTGCCCATGTATTGAATACTTGATTCACTAAATTAATCACTAAATTAATACTTGATTCACTTTTCAACAGAACAGTAACTATGCAGCCAAGTGTAGGATGATTAAAGCAAAAAAACGAAACAGAACAAGAATTTTCAAAGCGAAGCAGAGGTGAAACCTCAAAGATCTTGCAGTGGCAAAGACAGTCTCTATCCTGAGACACGCTATAGAAGAACAAAATGAACATTGTTTATATTTAAGGAAGACAATGGGAGAAGTTTCTTGAACTGCTCAGCCAGTCACCTACAGTCCTGATTTCAATAATATACTAAAGTTTTAGAACAAATACAGAATAGAAAACTTCATAAATGTCATGTATGCTTGAAAAATGGGAGAAAGCACAATTTGGATTTACCAGAATTTGATTGTGCCCAGCTAACTTTAGTTTTTCTTTCAATAAGCAATCTGAATTGTTCAACTAATTAGCTAGATCAAGTCCACATGTCACTCAGTAAAACACCTAAATGAGACCAACATGGGAAACTATTAGTTAAGCAGCAAATGCTGGCAGTTTGTACAAGAGTTGCCAGATGGGGTAACATATAGATTAAAGGGTATGTGAAGACTAACTAAGAGGTGATCAACCATAGAACCTATCACATAATATCAAAACTAATTTTAAATATCATCACCAACAATCTAGCCACAGAAAATAGAAAGGGGGTTAACAAAATTAAGGACATGAAGTTGGACAGCACACTTCAATAGACAACTGACATATTAAACAAAATAATAGAAATTGCCTAAATGTCTCTGAACAGCCACGCAAAAATGTCCATTTCTCCCCTTACTTGCACCTCAAGTTAAACATTATGGGTAGGTGGATATGTACAGCAGAGACCACACCACCATCTGATGCAGCCAGCAAAAGGGAACAGGATGTCAGTCAAGGTACTTCTAGCAAGGAAAATTATCAATGTCTGCTTAATGTCAACATAGAAGACTTGGACAAGTCCTCTTGTGGAGCTCTTGGACCCCTGGAGCACCACCTACCTTTCTGTTCAGTCAAGCCCAGGAAAGGTGGATTCAAGCTGGGACAGGGCCTGATGATCCCAAATAGAATGGTTAGAGGAACAGTCTATCACCAGTGAAGAGCCCAAAGGAGTTTGGCTAGTTTAGTTTGGAAAAGAAGGAGCTAAGGGAGGACAGGGAAGAATTGAGACACAGTCACTGGACACAAATGTCAGTCCCAGAAAAAAATAAGAACAAAATAAACAGAATAAATAAATTCTGTGTGGAAATTAGAAGAAAACTAGGTAACGCAGAAACAGGACATCATGATACTCTTCATAAGGTTTACAGTAGATGTCATTGTAAAAAAAAAAAAAATCAAGAAACCCTCATTTTCCTTTTAAAACCAGCTGTAACAAGGAAAAAATTGACCTTACAAGAATAGAGCATACTTATATCTATCCTATTCGAGTTTGTCCTAAGATAGCCCAGGCCTAAGAAAGATGATTTTCAACCTGCAGAATTAAAGTTGGAGTCTATGTACTGCCACAGACAGACACATTACATTATACACATTGTACTATTGCAATAGATTCAGAAACTGTATTTCTTGGCATCATTTCATTTCACTTCATAGAAGCAATTTCCTTGTAAGCAAAATCTAACAATATATCCTATTGTTATATCCAAGATATATATTGTTATATATATCTATATATCTATATATTATATCTATATGTTATATCTATATGTTATATCCATGATGTATATTGTTATATCATATATATATGATATGTTATATCATATTGTTATATTCTATATCCAAGGATATATAACAATATATCCTTGCCTATAAATGCAAATGCATCAGTACAGATCAATTTCGATGTATGCTGAAATTTAAGGGAGCGCTGTTATATTGCATTTCCTCAGTTTGTAAATCTGTCTACCACTTCTTGCCAAACACCACCTGCACCAGAGACGAGCTTGACCATTTGCCTGTCGAATATTACACCTCTTCTCTAACAAGAGTATCCAAAAAAAGACTGTGAAACTTAAACATATGGGGAAGAGGAAGGGCTAATGAATGAAAATGGCAAGAGTTTGCAACACCCTTAGGGATCAAAAATGATATTTGCATTTAAAATGTGAGTAGGCAATGCAGAGTGTGACAACAGATCATTTTTGCAACAACTATGGAACATGGAAAACACAACCCACTGTTAGTCCAAAAAAGTGATGAGCCCAGGGCAGCTCTCTCACCATGTCCTTAGTTTATTCTTCTTTTGATCAGCAAGTCCCACAGCCTCTCTGCAGAGAATAGTGAGAATTTCCTTAGCATGGTCCTCTGCTGCTTATCCTTGCACAGAGGTACACACTGGTTTTCTGCAACATTGGTTACCTTTTGTGTGAACCAAGAACATATTCAGGAATTTCTATATTGTGGCTAATACACTGTATTCTGTTTGCACATTATCCTCCAAATCTGAACATTCCTAAAATGATGCAAGAACATCATGGCCCACTCCAAGCTTGCCAGTAATGTCTTACTCCCCCTTCTATTTCCAATGCTCTACAGGCACATCACCACAATCTGAAGTTTTAACCCACTTAATTAATCACATTTCTTATTTTTAACACACATCGTACCATTTTTCATCCTTAGCAAAGAAGAAAACAAACATTAATATCCTTCTCCACTTACTATAGAGTTTTTTTGGAACACAAATGTCAGATTTCGCATGTGCATAGACATGTACTTCCACAAAGGTGAACATATAGACTGTTAATCAGTGTACATCAAAGAAAAACAAATTTCAAATTCCTCTTTTTCCTCTGGAAAATTTTACAAACATGCACTTCTGGTGGAATTCTAATACATGTTCATACTAACAGGTTTTCTCAAAGGAAAATCAGATCAGAATATACACCAGATTATGTATACTTATAATAAATCTTGCAGTTATCAGCATGATCAATTTATATTTGGTTTATTACCAAGCATATAGAATTGTTGTCACATGAAGGCATGATATTCTAAAGAGTTTCTCATTTCTAAAGATAAACATAAGAAGTGGAAGTAGCCACTTCTAAAGAGCTGCAGAATTGCTAAGGGTGTATTTTGAAGCAACATTCTGTGCTGCATCTGACAGAATTGGAGGCTCTGTTTTTCTCAACTAAACTTTTATCACATATTACTGGGGGAAAAAAAAAAAGAGTAGTGGAAATTTTGATTCCAAAGCATGCCTTACAATTCTCTCATTTCCAGGCTTACACACTGCACAGTACCAAAAATGAAACATGAACTTGCATTTTGAAAACAAATTAAAAATACTTCCAAGGTTCTGTTCCCAACATGACGTAGATATTATGATGTCTTCCAATACTGCAACACTAAGCAAAATGCATTTGTGTTCATATCACACATGCTCACAAACAGGGGAACCCCATTAATAAGTGACCATACAAAGAAAACTAATTTGTCACATAGAGGAGGAAATCCTGTCCTCACAGAAATCAGCACCAAATTCCAATTGATGTTGATATTGGGAATTGTACCCATTGTTTTAGCCATTGTGAAGAATACACCCAAAAGAAATAAGTATTTTCTGGCCTCCTTCAGAGAAGAACTATACATTTCTTGTACCACTGATTAAAAAAAAAATTTAAGAAGTGGATTGAAATCAGCAGTGAAACTTAGGTTCTGCCTCATTTTTACAGCTCAGATGATGATGGTGGGAAGGTTAAGGGGGACTTTTCTGTGAGTCCTGATTCACTGCTAGATATCCCGAGAACAACACATTTTTTACTGCAAAGCTGTGTATGTGTCTCTTTGTTCCCCTTTTTTTTTGCTTAAAGCTGCAGACAAAACACAGAACATGGACACGAGTAGGACTTTTTAACGAGTATAAGCCTTCACATAGTTTGCAGAGAAGCCTCACCCCCCCAAAAAAAGAAAAAATAGGCCAAATTTATCCCTTAGATACAGACATGCAATCACATGAATTAGGATTCATGCACATACCTATTTTAAATTATTCCCAAAGGGTGCATTCTCTCTCTCTCATCCTCTGTACAACTTCTCTGAAGTCAGTAATACAGATCCTGGCTCTGTACTTCCAAAATACAGCCATGAACACACCTCCTTCATTTACTGTCAGTTCAGGCATACAATCTTATCAGCAGTTAATGTCTTTGATGCCAGCACACAATGAAGAAAATATTTCTGCAACTGATCCTAACATAGGGTGCTATCCCATGATACATACTTGCTGCTTTTTCTACCCGTAAGGCTTTTCTTTTCTTTATTAGATTAGGTTGAATACTGTAGACACATCCTCATTTCATGTACTTCACCAAAGGAGCCGAAGGCAAAAGTCCCATTGGTTTAAGACCTGAGGCTCAATTAGTAATCCCAGTGCTTCAGGAATTCATTTAGAAATGGAGGCTATATGGTCTCTAAAGCAAAAAGAGAAAGGAACACAAAACACACGGAATTCATATTACGTGTACTCCAGTAGGTCCTTTTTGTTCTTTATTTTTTCTTGTAAGTTGACTTTACACTCTATAACTAATAGGGTAAATTAATTATCCCAAAGGATGCAAACCAAAGGATGGAACCCCTTATCCATTTTTTGCTAAGTCCAAATGCATTAAAAGGTAAATTGATGTTGGAAGGTGTCCGGGAGTCCAATATCTACCACAATTCCCAAAAGGAAAGGTAACACGATGCTTTTTCTTGTTTCTTGCATCATATTTTAAGGTGAAGGCAATGCCTAACTAGTTCACTTAGCTTCTTGGCAATACTTTCCAGCTTTTTCAAGGGAACATCACATGTTCAAGAATATTCACCAGTTATGAGCCAGAAAACAGGATGGAGACTTGGAGACTTCTCTAAGAACAATGAGCAGTAATAAAACAATTATGCATAATATTTAAAACCATATACCACTTGACTATGGGAACTTGCTTAACTGAGGTGGCAATGCCAGCTTTCCCTTCACACTCCCTCTCTGTGCTCCTCAAGGTTGTCCACTTTCTTATGTCTGCAGCTTCCTGACTTCCACAAAGCTAAAGAAGTTCAACTCAAACACATAAGGCAAAAACCAAAGACTGCGGGTCACAAATGGAAACAAAGCAAATGTTAATGCATTTTCCACAACATGATGAAAAAAGGAGTTACAGTTACAAGAGCCAGCTCACATTCCCTACAAAATTCAGCACCTTTCCTAAACCTTAGACCATCCTGGGTGCTGTGCTCTTACATTATCACTAGCACAGTAGGGCTGCTATTCCCACATGTATGTGTAGTTTCAACAGACAGAAACCCACAATTTTATTCTATTCTCCTGTACAGATATAGTCTGGCTTGTATCCTTGTGTGTATGAACGTGATTCTATTGCATTACACACACTGCAGATCCCCACAGATACCTTCCCATTCCCACACAAAGCAAGACTTTGCAAGACTGTAACTGTTGCAAAGGCACAAAACCTCAGGGCAGATGGCTCCCATGGATCTCGCAGATCATCTCATAGGATCCAGCAGGATACCCACCCCTTTCTTGAACAGAGTTCCTGTAAGGATGATGCTGCGAAAGCAGAAAATTTTTCTATTTGAGATCCTTTTATGGAGATTCCACCAAAACCTGTGGATTATCAGATTCATGCACTTACTCCAGCACTTTAATTTAGTTGAAACCATAAAAATTATTTTACATCAAGTTCTGCTTTGGAGTCCAAACCCTGGGGTGTATAAAGAGCAAGGTACATCCAAGATAGAAAGCTGGATCCCCATCACAAAGCCAGGTGCAGGTGCTCATGGAGCAGCAATAATGCAGGGCACAAAGACTAATTCTTCTCCCTCCGGTAAACCTGTATCTTCCACAGACAAATGAGGAAGGCCATCACCTACCAGGATACACCAAGGTATACCCAGCTCTATATTTCTGCATGACTGGAGTCTTCTTGTGTATTGCTGCACTCAGTGTATGGCTTATAAAATATTTCTGTAACGACAGCAGGACATTTGTGAAAAAGCTGTTCAACCCAAAGCACAGCAGACCACGCAACAGTGAGCACCCAACTGAAGGCAGTATGTCATGCTGAAGATCTGCAAGGAGAACGATGTTTTCAGCATACTACTTATACTAAGCCATCTTCCTGAGAAGCCCAGTCAACCCCCTTGTACACAATAGATTTTTCTTGCTTGAAGCAGCATATGTTTGCAAGAACAAGGCTGTAGCACCTAATGCCACATACCAGGCAGGCTGGGAAAGCAGTCTTGCCCCTGAGGCCATGAGGTAGACGAGCTGTAGGGATGCAAACACTAGGAACTGATCTCTTCACATTTACACACATGAGAAATATAATCCCCAGATGTATTTCAGTTACATGAAATCAAATCTTGACTTTCTGAACAAGTCTCTGATACATCAACTCTGCCCATTTGGATGAGGTGGACAGTCATTCATTACATGAACTGCAAGAGATAACCCACTCCAAAGTTATTCACGTGGTAGTATGGTTTGTCTTTAGTGTAGTCATGATACAACTGGATGCGACTCAAAAAGGGCTTCACTCTGCAAATAACATACAAAGAAATATGTTATGACATTGAGGAAACACGGAAACTCAAAGATACTTGCTTCACTGGAGCAATCATCCACGTTACTGGAAAAGACTTAAAGTATTAGGGTAAAAAATCAGGACTTCATTTCCAAATAAATAAACAGCAACCAGCTTTTTCATCATTTTTGGATGGAGCTGCTTGCTGAAATTTGCATCTGCACTACAATATTAAAACCACAATACACAGTATCACCATAAACCAGCAAGTCTATAAAAATATTGTTTTTAAAGGCAGAGGATTTTAGAAAGCACAATTTCGAATTCTAAGCACACCGTGAACAAATCCAACTTGGCATTTTAACAGCCCTTCTCTTCTATCTGTATCTCAACATGAATGGATGTACAAAACACTGCAAACGTGGAATAAAACTACCAAATCTCCTCCTTAAAATAAAAGGTTAAGCTTGTAATTACATGACTTTGACATATCGTTCTGTGCAATTACTAATTAACTACGATCCCCCGATCGGATAATGCAGTGCTTTTTTTCCTCGAGAGCCGCGCCTGCTTCGTTTTAAATCAAGTTCCGCTACAGAGGGAGGGAGGGAAAACCGCACAAACACGCGGGGGTGTGCGCATGGAGCGGCGGGCGCCCCGTGGAAGAGACACTTCTTCGGAGGCAGCCAGGGCTCCGCGCGGGTTTCGGCACG
>VZRJ01000818.1:81858-144921 GCA_013397565.1 Ptilonorhynchus violaceus
GGGGACCGAGCCCGAGCCCCGGGCACCGCATCTCCCGGGAGCCACCCGCCTGCCGCGGGGGCGCCCGGCGTCCCCGTCGATGCTTAGGGGGAGGCTCCGTGTGGCTGAGGCTAACGCGGGAGGGCCGAGGAGAAGTGGGGCTCTGGGAGTGGAGGGAGGAAGTGGAGCGCTTGGGAAGCCTGCGGCGTTAAATGTGCTGTCAAACTGCGGTGCAACTTAGGCTTTGTGTTATCCAGCGGCGTTGGCATGGCTCTAGTTCGGGGCCCGGGGTATCCACCGTGAGGGATCTCCACCTGGTGGCAAGGCTGAGCCCTGCTGGCGCCCGGTCCCTGCTCCCGGGGCTGGTAGCGCCAGTAGCGCTGCTCGTGGCCGGCTCCAGGGCTGCCTCCTGGCACAGAAGCTGTTGCCTCTGTGGCAGGGCTTCTGCACGCTGAGCCAGTTGGGTGGTCATTTAAAAATATTTTACTCTTAAGTAGAGGTAGTAATCATTTGGCTGACTCCTTTCTTTCTTGAGGAGCTGAACTCCAGGCTGCTCTCCCAGGTGGAAGGTGGACAGTCGATGTGAGCATTGTTGTATGGCTCTTAAATCTCCTGACTACTGTCCTAAAGTAGGCCTAAGTGTAAGATCGTGGCAGTGTTTCCTAACTGTGTGCAGTGGTTCGGACACCAGGTCTGTCGGGTAGAGCTCAGCCAGCAATGTTGTATCCAGTCTTCATGCAAAGAGAGAGGAGAAATGTCTGCTAGTCAACTCTCCCAGTCATGTAGGTTGCTCCCATGCCTGGTCTACAACAGACATAGTGAAACAACTGTAGTAAAAAGGACCAAACTGATTAGCACTGAAACTGTTACTACATTGTGCTCAGAAATCATCACAAGTGAGACGCATTGGTGGGTAATTAGTTAGTAGACTAGCTAACCAAGTTAGTCTGATTGTTCCTTCGGTTTGAGTTAGTGGCCCCATCAGCTCTCTTCTGCTAGTAATTGCAATTGCCAGGGCCTGGGAGAACTCTCAGCTAGTTCCTGTATGAGCTCTTGCAATGTTTCCCAATCACGGCTGGAAGCTTTTCTGGGACTTGGTGTCAGATGACAGCACACAAGTGTCACATGTCTGAAGCTGCCCAGACAAGTAATCTGGCAACTTGTTTAAGGGGCTGAGACTAACAGTGATAGCAGAGATATGGAGAAAGGTAGTTTAACTTGGGTAGTCAGTGTAACAGTGCTCCTTCAACCTACACCCACTGCTGCTTATGAGTCAACTTCGAGCAAGTGGTTACCTGGGGAATAGTAAAATATGTGTCGGCAATCACAGGCTGTGATGTTACTGCTTCTCTACAGTTTTTAGCCTAAGCTGTATTCTAAGAAGAGAAAATGTGTGAAGGTGCTTCTAGTGTATGAGTAGCACATAAAGAGAAACTTTGAATTAGAGGCCAATTGATGCTGATCCAAAAATCATTGTGTGTCTAGCGACTCAAAGTGCAACTGAAGTATGACTGTTGCTTCAAATAGCAGTGGATTAGACTGGTAGTGTCCTGACTAAATGGTTACCTGGCATTGTATAACTGTGCTTGATGTGAGACAGGATCACAGTTACTGGCTGTAACTAACCTTCATCTTAACTGGAGTGGCGCTTCATTTGAAGTGGCCTTTAGAGTTTGACAGATGTCTTCAGAAGCAGTAGCAGATGCTGACCTTTAGCTTTGTGCACCTGTGTGGGTGTTAGATCTTGTCAATTTTTTTACTTGTTTCTGGGCTATCAAAAGTAGCGGCTCTGACATTTCACTTCATTGCAGAAGCAATGATACCTCCTTGGAATGGCTTGTTGTAAGGATTGTAATTGTAAAGTTATAGCTGTTACTCCAAGCTCAGCTATGGTTTCTGTTAGCCTTGTGTGTAACTTTCCTGTAGCATTTCGTCAAAATGATATTATGTTTGTAAGTCACAACATACTAGGCAGTCTTACCAACCTTTTCTGATTATTCTAGCTTGAAATAGAGTAACTAAGGACCGTGGAGTTATTTTGGGATCTCCTTAGTGGCAGGCTTAGTCTAATATCTCTGTGTGATATTTTGGGAGAGGTTGACTATTCTCACTCTGAATGCCTGGATGAGAAAGTCCTGAAACCAGAAGGACTCAGTTGTTGCATATTTTATGTAGCAGTACAGTAAACACTGAAATAATGTGTGACTAGGGCTTGCAACTCTAACCTTCTTTTAGAGGTTGCTGGACAACAAGGTCATGTCAGACACAGAGCAAGCTGCTAATTGTGGCTTCTACACCCACTCTTAGCTGGCTGGGGCGTGCCTTCTAGCACAAGGCAATCTAATTGATTGATAGCTCATGACCAAGTAGTCCTAGCTTTACAAAACCACGCTATTAGAAAGCACGTGCTGGTGTAATTCCTAGCTGAAAAAGAAAACAGGGGATGGAAACAGTAAACACGAGAGCTGATGTTCTGATTTTTGGCACTTTTTGAACACAGTTCCCATGAAAAAATTTAACAGCTTTGCTCTTATAAGTGGGTTAGGGTTACTGCTTTACTCCTCCTGTAAGGCTACTAAAACATTAGCAGAACTTAATAAGATGCTGGTTCAAATCTTCTACTTTGATCATGAATTTACCTGACACATTCAGCAGATGGAATTGCTCATGTTGTTTTTGCTTGTGCTGTCCAGCATTTGTGAGTGCCTCATGCCTGATGGCTAGCCAGTATAATGTGAAATGGCTGAGTACCTTCCTTCTACTGGGAAACTGTCTTGCACTTTGCACGTCATAGAGAGAAGATATAAGATAACAAGTAATTCTCTGCTAATATTTTATGCCCTTTGAGCTCTGGAATGCCAAGACAAAGCACCCTCACAAAATGATGCAATAAACCAAGAAGGAGCAGGAGTCTTGCATTGTGCTGTAGGCATATGCAGCCAATACTAGTGCATGATTTTACACACTTGCCTGTGTGCATTAACTGGAACAGCACTGGCTTAGCTGCTGAAGATGCAGGCTGCTGCTTTTAGTGACACTTATAACAGGGCTTGCAAGACAAAGCATGTTCCCTTGAGGGATGGGGTCATAGAGTTGTAGAGCTGAACATACTCTGGAAAATGCACTCTAAGGCTCTTGCAGAAAACAGTACCTTACTCAAGTGTACTGACAAATCAAGACTTACCAGTTGTGGCACAATGGACTTGATTCCAGAAGGAAGTGATAAATTACCTTGCTCTTCTAGCATCACACTTTTTAGTGTATACTAAGGAATGTCTCTGGGTGCCACTGTTAGAGGAATAACATAAATCATGAAAACTTGCTCAGGTGCAAAGCAGTTATCTAAGATAGCTTTACAGACATCTCGGGGATTCTGCTGTTGTGTTTTAGCAGCAGAGCATTGAAATGCTAATCCAGTTTGACATTTATCAAGTTTAAACCCAGTTTGCTTAAAGTTTGAAGAGTTTTGAGAATGCAATGCTAGATGCGAGACAGCAGAAATCATTGTGTGCACACATTCTTGCAGACTTGACTCTACCTTGAAGAGGAAAACTGTGAGAACAACATTGAGACTGGTTTGCTGCAGTTTGGCAGGTGGACTGTTATAGTGCTTAAACTCTGCATTTGTACAGTGAGGGATAGCTTTTGGCTCTGCTTTCAGGATTGAATAAGGTGACTGCAAAGATTTGGAGCTCAGATCTGGTTTCATCTTGATGCTGTGCTGTTTATTAAGCTGGGTAGCTTCTTGGTCAGCAGTGGGGAAAGCAAGACAGTATTGCTAAACAGTATCGGGGCTTAGATTCCCTTTTTTCATTAAAGGTGCAAGAGTAAAATGTGAGGATTCCCAGTTCGCATGCAGTAATGGACGCTGTATTCCTCAAATCTGGAAATGTGATGGTGATGAAGACTGTTTAGATGGCAGTGATGAGAGTGCTTGTGGTAAGTAATCAAAGCAATAGCTCTCTAGTAGTACTTGCTAGTTGGAAGTGGGGTCTTAACAGTGGATAGCTGGAGATATGCTTATCCTGTCAAGCACTTCTGTCAGCTGGAATATAAAGACAAATTCCCTAGAACAGCTAGGTGACTGTTTTGATTCCTTGTATCCATCTAAGGCAGTTGAATTTTTCCGAGTGTTATCTAACTCCTGAAATTGGCAACTGAGACAAAGCTTGTGACCAAAATTCTGCATTTGTGAGGGTGATGACTGACAAGAACAGCATGTAAGCCTGTTCTCAGTTGTTTCTTGAATACCTGATAGAAAATGCTTGCTATTAGCACTCTGCTGTCGGCTATTCCATGGTTAAGTGCCCTATATTATATGTGAAAGTGATTCTGCTGAGTCTCCTATAAACATTAGGCCCAGCTTTGACTGCCAGCTCTTGCTTTAACCAGACAAAGAAGCCAAAATGGATGACTAGATTTACTTGGAGACGAGGCTAAACATACTTGATATCTATCACTGGTGTGGTTGAACTGCCAGTCTGCTCAAGCAGACCTTAACTATTACCCTAGAGTTACATAGTACCATGCTTCTGTAATGACAAATCAAATGCCTCAACAATAAACTCACAGTTTAAAACCTAAATATTAATATCAATAGACCTTATTTTAATTCAAATCTCTTCGAAGCAGCAGCTAATATAGACTAACCTGCTCAGTCTCCTTAGCAGTAGTGGTCCTTCAGTACCTGATTAGATGAATATAAATGTTTCTTTGTGCACAGAATAACTGTAGGAGGTGTTAAAGAGCACTGTTACTAGGCTGGTGGGGGACATCATCAGACATCCATGAACCAAGGATAATGATAACTTTCCTAGGGCAATGAAGCTTATCACTGTCAGCAATAAACAAGCTAAGCTCCGGTCTCTGAACAAGTGTCTTTTTCTCGCTTGCAGTGAAGAAGACATGTGCCGAATCTGATTTTGTGTGCCTCAGTGGTCAGTGTGTGCCTAACAGATGGCAGTGCGATGGGGATCCGGACTGTGAGGATGGGTCTGATGAGAGTCCTGAACTGTGCCGTAAGTGAACCTGACATGGTGGTGTAGGCAAGCCTGCGGGGAGGAGCATTTTGACTTCTGGCCTGCCTGCAGTCTGGCTCTCCTCCTAATGGAAGGATAAACTTGTCTTGGGGAGCACCTTCCTAAGTGCTTGGCTTGGCCAGGTCAGGATGTTGAGACTTTTCGCTTCTTAAAGAGATGCAGAACTGAGTGGGCTCTCTGCAGTTGTACCGGTAAGAGATAGCAAGTACAAGGTTTTACTCACAGTCAGAAGCAGCAAGCAGAACATGGCAGGCCTGACCCTTACTGTGGCTTGTCCACCAAGTGATCACTGTTCTCCAAGGCAGCTATTTTGCAAGTGCAGTCCCAAGACTACCAGAGCTAGTGTAGGGATTGAGTGTCTGACTACATGTTGGGTGTGGGAAGCAGTAGTGCAGAGGCTTGACTGTGAGGTCTCAGGATTAGCAACTCCAGTCTGAAGTGTTGTAGCTCATCAAGTAATATAGATCCAGGAAGTGTCATTTCTCTGTATCAATAGGATCCACACTTGGGAATACTTCAGCCCCAAGTCCTAGTGCACTTTGGCATTATTCCTGTCTACTACTCCTTGTTGCAGCTCAAGCTTCTGCAGTGTAACTGGTGTGCAATCACAAAGCTACCACTACAAAGATACTCTTAAAATAGTAATCTACTAGGAGTTGGCAGCATCTTTTTTTACTGAACGCTACAGAATAGTGTAACGTTTTCCGTAGGCTTATACAGATGTCGGCATCTAAATAACTACAACTTTATCTAAACCTGAAGCCTTTCAGTCTCAATTTTCAGGACAACTGCTGAAGCCCAAGATCAGTAGGTCTTAGATTGAAGTTAAATTTTTTTTCAATAGATACGAGAACATGCCGGGTAAATGAAATCAGCTGTGGTCCTCAGTCAACTCAGTGTATCCCAGTGTCCTGGAAATGTGATGGTGAGAAAGACTGTGACAGTGGAGAAGATGAAGAGAATTGTGGTAAGGAGAGAAATGGTGGCTGCATAACTGTTTGAAATTGACTTGTCTGGAAAGGAGCTAGCTGGGCAGTATACCTGTGAAGATACATTTTTCTTAGTATCAATATCTCTCCTACATTCATCTTGTTTTGCTGCCACTTAAAGCAGACTTTTTCTAACACTCCTTTATTCTGCTAAGTTAAGAGCTACACTAATGTAAGCTGTTTAACATGTGTCTTTCTTCTGTGGTAATTTTGGCAGTAGCCATAGGTAGGCTTAGTCACCTGGCAGGCCAACTGTCAGAACTTGTTTTCTGGAGAGTTTCTGAAGTTGCTGCTTACATTAACAAATTGTCTCCTAAAAGTGTAGTAGTGATTTTTAGCTAAGGGCATAATGATCTGCTTTATATCCCTATCCTGAAATATTCTGTGAAGCTGGATTTCTGGTGTTTGGGTGGCACGGGGAGGAGGGACGACTTCAGGCTGGTACACAAGTAGAGCTGCCACTGTAGCATTAGAGTGCAGCATCTTGGCTTATTCAAAGGAATTGGAACACATATTAGTTGTCTGAGGTGTCCTGAGACATTTCCTGTAACCAGAGCCACAGGGCTAGCTTCCATCAGAACCACCTTACCTGAGTGGACTAATGAGACACAGATCTCCAGACTTGCTATGTGTCTGTGGAGTGGCTGCCTTACTCAGCAAGCAAATGCCTTAATCTGACAAGCAAACCTACAGACAGTCTCTAACAAAGCTGATAAATCTGTCAGCCTAGGCATACTGAGCTGCTAGCTACCTTGCTATAAAACCAGTATCATTTGTACTGACATAAATTGTATGGGTGTGCTTAACCACAGGATCAACTGGGACAAGATCTTGATCTGTTATCCCCACTGGTCCAGGCAAATGGGCCACTGCTGTTCTGGGAACCAGCACAGAAACACTTCAGTTTCAAACTACAGTACATGCTGACCACCTGACTACCTTAATCTTAGTCTGTACTTACAGTACTTACAGTTAGCAATTCTCTTACCTTCTGTCTCTGGTTCACAGGGTTGGAGCCTGTTTTCTGAAAGGCTTGCAAGCTGAAGTGCTGGACAGCCTAGCTACTTCAGGAGGTTATTTTCACTCAGTAGGTCAAATCTGATGCCTGCCACTCATAATGTCCAGTGGCAAAGAGGATGGTCTGTGGAACCCAAGTGTCCTGTGGGTGGTCATTTAGGATTCCCTGTTGCCTTATACAGGATGCTGATGATCTGTCAGCTAACAGCTGATAAAAAACCTGGGAAACAAAACACCTTCACACAAAAGTCAGCCTTCCTGTGATAATGTACTAATGTCTCTTACTCCTGTTACCCCAGGCAATGTGACTTGTAGTCCAGCAGAGTTCACATGCAGCAGTGGGCAATGTATTTCCAAGAGCTTTGTCTGCAATGGTCAAGATGACTGCAGTGATGGTAGTGATGAGCTGGAGTGTGCACCTCCTACCTGTGGAGTTCATGAGTTCCAGTGCAAGAGCTCGACTTGCATCCCCATCAGCTGGGTGTGTGATGATGATGCTGACTGCTCCGACCACTCAGATGAGTCTCTAGAGCAATGTGGCCGCCAGCCTGCACCTCCTATGAAGTGCTCTGCCAGTGAGGTGCAGTGTGGCTCAGGTGAATGTATCCACAAAAAGTGGCGCTGTGATGGAGATCCTGACTGCAAGGATGGAAGTGATGAAATCAACTGCCGTAAGTTCACTTGGTCCTTCCCTAGGAGGTACTGCTTGACTCCTCTTTTATTTCCTTTCCTTTGGTAAACCTCAGGAGTAAAAGTCTGTAATGGCTGTGTCCTCAGCTTCTCGGACCTGCAGACCCGACCAGTTCAGATGTGAAGATGGGAACTGTATCCATGGGAGTAGGCAGTGCAATGGTGTGAGAGATTGTCTGGATGGCACCGATGAAGCAAATTGTAACAATGGTAGGTGTGGAACTAAGCAAGAGTAAAGTCTTTGCAGAATATCTGTTGAAGCTGGTAGTCACGCTTACAGTCTTATTATATGTCAGTTATTCAGTGCTCCGGACCTGGCAAATTCAAGTGCAGAAGTGGAGAATGCATAGATATCAATAAAGTGTGTAACCAGCAGAGAGACTGCAAGGACTGGAGTGATGAGCCCCTCAAGGAGTGTAGTAAGTGAATAAACTCTTTGCACAATGTGGACTACTAGATATACTTCTAGGTATATACGATATACTCAGAGGGTATAGCCTCTGAGCTCTCAGATGTCAGCTCAGTGCCCGTTGGCACTTGCTGGTGGCAAACATGCAACCAAGACCAACCTAGTTAATAGGCTAGTTTTGTCCTAGCCACACTGGCTGTTGGGATGACTTCTCTGTGGCCAGAAGGCACTTGAATGGATTAGAAACACTGAAACCTCAGGAGCCTCAATCTTTGCTGCTGCCTACTTGTAATACAGATAAGGTGCTGGTAGCTGAGCAAACGTGAATTTGAGGAGAGTCTCTTGCATATGACTTTAAGTGCTAGAATGGTTTATCAGATGTGGCAAGCATCATTAGGAAATGGATTGGGTACCTGGTAAAGCGCTCCATGACTAAGACTCTAAGACTAAGTATGCACACTTTCTCAGAAGTGGCTAATTGCTCTCTTCTAGATGTAAATGAATGTCTGGTGAACAATGGTGGATGCTCTCATATCTGTAGAGATCTCATTATTGGCTATGAATGTGACTGTCCAGCTGGGTTTGAGCTTCTAGACAGGAGAACTTGTGGAGGCAAGTATCTAGTAGTTTAATGTGTACCCTACTGGTGGTATTGGAGGTGAGAATAAATTAAACTGTTGTTTTTGCAGATATTGATGAATGTCAGAACCCTGGTATCTGTAGTCAGATCTGTATCAACCTGAAAGGGGGCTACAAATGTGAATGTAGCCGTGGCTATCAGATGGATCTTGCTACTGGGGTGTGCAAGGCAGTTGGTGAGTGTTGACATAAGACTTTTTATCCCCCCTTTAAAATGAGTAAGCAAGTGATGCAGTATTTATACTACTATGGTTTTTACACTAGTTGTTGTGCTGTTACCGACATAACTTGTATGGATTTGATCACTACTAACATTTTGAATTATGCCCTGATGCTGTACTTAAAGCTGCCTGCCATAAGTTGCTTGTGTCTGCTCCCTGGGCAGGAGGATCCTCCCCATCAAGTTGTGGAGGGAGAAAAGGATGACCTATGGTACAGCCAAGACCTCTGTCAGCATCTGCTAGCAAGTGTGGAATGGCAAACACTAAATATGATGACTCTTGAAACTTTTTGTAGAAGAAGAGTATGGGAGAGGATGTCTAGAAGTACAGATAACACTTAAACTCTTTTTGCAGGGAAAGAACCGTGTCTAATTTTCACCAACCGCCGGGATATCAGGAAGATTGGCCTTGAAAGGAAAGAATACATTCAGCTCGTAGAGCAGCTAAGAAACTCTGTAGCTCTAGATGCTGATATTGCTGAGCAAAAGCTTTACTGGGCAGACTTCAGCCAAAAAGCAATTTTCAGGTAAATGGACTTAGCTTCTGAACCTAGTGTGCTTCCCTAAACCATCCCATGTTTTACCCAAGCTATTTCTCTAGTCTCTGATAGTAAGAACTAAGTTCCTGGTATCCTAAAGACAAAGTGCACTTGATGCAAGTTCCCACAACTAGCAATGTGTATGCCTATTGCACTTCCTAGTAACTGCTGCTACAATTGTACAAAAGGCACTCTGTGGAATGTCCCACGTGTCTTCTGCCTGAAATCTTGTGCGTTATTTGCTGAGGTGTGCCAAGGGACAGTATCTGTGGAAGAAGTGATTGAATGCAAGTAATTCTTGTCTTCCAGTGCCTCTATTGATACCCGTGATAAAGTTGGAACACACGTCAAAATCCTGGACAACATACACAGCCCTGCAGGAATTGCGGTTGACTGGGTTTATAAGAACATCTACTGGTCTGACTCAGCAGCAAAGACCATTTCAGTGGCTAGCCTAGATGGCACAAAAAGAAAGGTTTTGTTTCTCTCTGAGCTGAGAGAGCCAGCTTCTATTGCTGTAGATCCTATTTCTGGGTGAGTACTTGTCCTGGCTCTTCTAAAAGAGCGGACCTACCAGCTACTTCATGTTCTGATAACTGACTTAGGTAGCCTTTGTTAGTTATTGGTCATAATGAAGAGTGATACTACGCAGTACTATAGTGCATCATACAACATAAATTCTGCTTCACAGCTTTATGTACTGGTCAGACTGGGGTGAGCCAGCAAAAATTGAAAAAGCAGGAATGAATGGATTTGACAGACAGCAGCTTGTGACAACAGAAATCCAATGGCCTAATGGAATTGCTCTAGGTATGTTGAACTTGTCTCTGTGCCAGAGGTATTCTGGAGCTTTAGCAATTTTTTTGCTACAAAAGCCAAGGTCATTCTTCAGAGAACTATTTTCAGCTTCTGAGAAAGGAAGGTTTCTGCATGCCTGGAGACACTGCAACAGGCACAGACAGCACTTCTCAGATACTGAAAGAGTAACTTTTCTTGAACTGCTCTATAATATAGTCGAGGCACAGGGTGCTTAGGCATCACTGCAGCAGCTCTCTGCATCCTGAAACGGTAAGAATCTACTGCAACACTTGCAACCATTTTTAAACTCGTGGGTGTTTCAATTCTTGCAGGAGTCTTTGGAGGTTTTCTCCATGTAGACAGTAAATATGTTTGGTGTTTCCCCCTTCTAGATCTTGTAAAAAGCCGCCTGTACTGGCTTGATTCTAAACTACACCTGCTGTCAAGTGTGGACTTGAATGGCCAGGATCGTAGAATTGTGCTGAAGTCACACATGTTCCTTCCTCATCCTCTTGCTCTAACAATTTTTGAGGTAAGTCATTGTCAGAGATCCTCTTCTTGCTGGTGTGTGGCAGGAATGATGGGGCTGTAGCATCATGGAGGTAATGGGATGCAATGACATTGTCTCGTAGGACCGTGTGTACTGGATTGATGGAGAGAATGAGGCAGTCTATGGTGCCAACAAATTTACTGGATCTGAGTTGGTTACCCTAGTGAACAACCTCAATGATGCACAGGACATCATTGTGTATCATGAACTTGTTCAGCCTTCAGGTAACTTCAATACAGTTTACAGTTAAGTCTATAAGTCTGTAAGAAGCCTGCCCTGCTTGGATGGTGGCAGATGGTATCCCTTCACTGTACAGCTGTCCATTTCTACTTCAGCTTGGAGCTTCTAACACGGCAGCCCCATGGGGGTTGAGAGGTCTAGTTGGAATTGGTCTTTCTTGCGCAGAGCAGGTATAAATCTATAACCTACAGAGACAAGTAATTCTACTAGAACAATTACTGAGCAAATGTTTACACTATAGGCCTGAAGCATGAAGGCTCACTCCTGTTAATTGCTGTACCAACAGGCAGGAACTGGTGTGAAGAGAACATGGCAAATGGAGGCTGTAGCTACCTGTGCCTGCCTGCTCCTCAGATCAATGAACACTCTCCAAAGTACACCTGTGTATGTCCTGCTGGGTACTTCTTGCAGGAGGATGGTCTGAGATGTACAGGTACTGTAACACAACTGAGATCTTTCCCAGGCTGGATGGGGAAGAAGTAGGGGAGTATTGAACCTGTTAAAGGGAAGGAGATACAGTGGTAAAGGCTGACAGCTTTGCTAGAATTAATCATCTAAGGGAGGATCTTATGCATTAATATGGCCCTCAAAATCTGCAGGTGCTGTTTAAAGTCCATGCTTTGCTTCTGCATCATCATCATCATTTGCAGCAAGATCTTGTACCTTCGTGGCTTTCTGCAGACAGCAAGCACAAGGACAAAACATACTAATCCCCTTATAAAACAGGGGGTGTAAACTAACATGGCTGTACATATAAATACACAGTGTTGAAAAGGTGATCGCCTAATGTTGCTGTCCAGGGAAGTTTGTACCTCCTTTTGTTGTCCAGGTGAACATGCTGATGCTAGTGCTGTCAGCACTGACTGTGCAGCAAGCTTGTTTGTCCAGTGGTGTGGAACTAGGAACTCCCAAGGTGCCACCTACTGTACTCCTTGTTGATTCTGACTGCCACAGTTAGAGTGCCGAATGCAGGGATACTGGCCTCAGTTGGCTCTCTAAGAGATTGCTGTGGGTATTCATGGCTCTACCTAACCAGTAAACTTGTAGAAGTAAAACCTCACTCAGAAAACCTGATGCGAGGGATGGGATGGCTTATTATTGTTGTGACTCCAAATACCTAATTCATTCCTAATTAACTGTCTGGCTTTGTTGTTGGAACTACTTTTCATCAAGAACTCTATGCTGAGGGTGTGCTAGTGAAATAACTAATGTCAGTGTTCCCAGTGAAGCTAACAATCTGCATGATCATTTCTGCCATCTGCTAAACATTCACTACCATGGCTCTCATAGCAAAGCCATTGCAGAACTTCAGGATTAACTGATCTATAATTAGTTCTTGATCTATAATTAGTTTCAGGTACTGGAACAACTGTGGCTTACACTGAGGCTAAAGATACCAGCACAACAGAAAAATCTCCAACTGTTGGACTAGTTCCTGGAGGTACTGGTCCCAATAACTCACACTGCTAAACGTTAGAGAAATTAAATGCAAACAGACCAACTAGCCTACTTGGAAGATTTCTCCTTTGCATGCAAGTAGAGAACACAGGCAAGATCATGTGTGTAGTGTGACAGCTGGAGCATGCGTTAAACAGGATTAGTTCACATGCGACAGTGTGGAACCTGTAGGTTCCATGAAATCCCAGGAGTGCCAGGAGACAGCACGCAATAAAAAATGCTTCCTACTAATACAGGATGAAGCATATTAGGCTATTCTAGCAGTGTGCTACTGAGAAGCTAATCGAATAGCAGCTTTTGGGCTTGGGAAATGCTTGCATATGACAATCTGCCAGCCTGTCAGTAAGCAAGCTCACTACTTCAAATTCTCATGCAGGATTCAACACTAGTGGTACAGCATCTGAAGTAAGTGCAGCTGGAAGAACATCAGCAGCTTGGATCATTCTTCCTGCTGGTGAGAACAGCATTTACTAGCCTTTTGGACCCTGTATGGTGAGACAAGCCACTCTTAGTTAGGAGCTTGACCTGACTCTACTCCATGTTTGCAATCTCTTTGTCTCCATGCAGTATTGCTGGTGATGGCTGCAGCAGCTGGCTACTTCATGTGGCGTAACTGGCAGCACAAGAACATGAAAAGCATGAATTTTGATAATCCGGTCTACCTAAAAACTACAGAAGAGGACCTCACAATTGATATTGGAAGACACAGCGGTTCAGTAGGACACACCTACCCTGCAGTAAGTAAGCCTATTAACATGCCTGAGACTCCAGGTTAGGAGTAGAAAGACTGCCAAATGATACCTAACTTGGATTTAGGAGAGGTCTCTGCAGACGAACTAGGAGGCTGACTCAGCTTAAAACTTGACCCTTTCATCAAGGTGAAAATGGTAGTAGGTAACAGGTGTCTATACCTGGGGTGGAGTAATCTGGCTGAATGGGGTCACTAGCCTGCAGAATTAGCAATGATGTGTGTTGTTTTATGTCTTTTAGTGCGGTTGTAGCTAACTTGTACTTACTTTTTTACAGATATCTGTTGTCAGCACAGATGATGATATGGCATGAGCACTGGATCAGCAATCACTTTCAGTTTACTTGTGTCTTACACTCTTTGGGGATAGTAACCAGGTTTGTGGCTGAAGGACTTCCTCCATTCTTGGAAGAAAGAAGATACTTTCTGTACTTATGGAACACTTGTGTAAATAGCTATTTTATACAGCTTAACAACTCTGTAAATACCTGTCCACAACAATTCAGCTGTTAGTGGTTACAGTTTTACCAGTAACCCTTGGGTTGGTTAGTCAGTAACACCACTGACGAAATATAAAGCACTTTCCATAGAAAGCCATATTCCAGCCACAACTTGTAACACCTGTACATATGTGTATAGGCCACTTGTAAATAATTGTTGGAAAATCACTATCAAGCACTTTGAAATACTTCAGATGTAAATTATTGTACACTCTCTTTTTCAATGATTGGGGCAATGGCAATAGGAAAAAACGGGTTACTATGATTGCCAAAAATTTGTAAACATAAGTAATTTTATATGTATGATTGTTTCAGTCTTGTCTGTTACCTCTTAGAGGTCTACAAGAATGAACAATCTTTGAGAAACCACTGTAAAACTCAAATGCAGAGGAGGGGATAAAAATAAAACCAGTCAAGCAGTTACAGTATTGTTCTGAATTATTATGTTAGCACTGAAGTAAAATGGAGTAGCTCCTAAGGTGAAAGGTTTAGTAGGCTCCACTACCAGTGCTAGCCAGATCATGAAGTATTCAGTTATTCCAGCAATTTCCTAGGTAGATAAGACACTACTGACTTGCCAAGTGTCACGCTTGTTCTTGAGACTAATACTCTGCACAGATTAATGAAGGGAGTGGGTCTCCTATCACTGAAGTCCATCTGGTCTCTGAGTTAGGATTGACACTGGTTAAAATTACTTAATACTGTTACAAGCTCTTGAGAGGCAGCATTGGCAGGCATGTGGGATGGGGACACATCAGAGCATGGTCTGCCAGGTGAGTGTGAGGTCCTTGTGGTGTCAGACCGTGAGCAGTTACTCTTCATGGCAATGCCAGTGGAAGTTGAGTTGGTGACAGTTGCTACACTTGTACACAGGAACGTTGGAGTTGTGATTTAGCAGCTGATGGTAGCAGCCTGCTCTTGGAGGTTTAGTGCTGAAAAGCCCCTGTTGCTACGTGTGTAATGACTGCAGTCCCCTGCAATGGGCGTTAATAAGCTAGTGTCTCCTTCCCTGTAGTAACACAGTTAATTGTGATGGCTCTAAGTCACCAATCACTTGAAGTGTTTGAGCCTCTTGGGAGACTGTAGAAGTGAAAAATAAATTGTTCAACTGTTCTGGGTCTGGGAAGATGATACTCATCTCTGATAACTGTTTAGTACCATACTACTTGAGTGCTAATTTTAGTATCACCAAGTATGTTCTTCATCCGCTGTACATGTATAGCTCATTCCTGCAATAGAAAGGAATTAAGACTGAATTAACTTGCAGATTCTGTTGTTTTCAGGCATTTTGCTCTGTGATCAAGTCTGGAGTAAAGAAAGATAGAGTTTTTGATCTTTTTATGGCAAAACTACTTGGTAATCTTGAACTGAGAAAAGGTAGATTCCCTGGTCATTATTAGTTTCCTTAGTGACAAACTACTTTTCTGGGGTAAAATTGCAGATTTTTTCCCTGACACTGTTGGATTTTGGCCAGGAATTGCCACTCCATAACTTCTGTAGTAGAGGTGCTACTGGACTCTTGCTAATCCTTCCCCCTTCAAGGTATGAAGAAATTGCTTCTGATGACAGGGATGCAGTTTTAAGGCTAAGACACAGTTTGGAAGAAGCAATAATCTCTTGGCTGTTCTTTAGTGATGACTTGTTCTATCATTCTCAAATCAGCCCTGTCTCTAAAATAGTAACAGTGAAAATCATCGAGTCAGAATTTGGATCAGTTCTTGGGCTTGCTTCTAATGCGTGTTCTCATTGCCGTTACAGCTGGGGTCTGTTCTCTTAATGGTCTCCTCTGTATTGTGGACTCCTTTATTAAGAGATGAGGACAGCTGCCAACTTGTGCAGATTCAAAATAAGCTTTTTCTAGTGAGTTCACAACTCCTTGGGGAGTTGAAGCTTCTAACCAGCTATCCCTGGCAACTCTTGACTGTAGACATTTATGGTATCTGGAACGCATGTGGACTAAAGCCTCTAAAGTTTTTGGCTAGCAATACTGTATCTATTTTACCAAGCACTTTTTTGGGATAAAGTGCCTTTCAGAACTGCCTGATGTGTAAGATTCATTAGTTATGGGGTAGAATTCAACTTTTTCAGTTACACTTTTAACTCAGGATACTGCAAAGTATTTGTGTTCAAATGTGACAAAACAGAAAACAATTCCCAGTCAGATGGTTGATTGTAAATTCACATGGCAGCTAATTACAGGCAAAATGTTCTGCCTTCCCAGTCTTTGTACAGAAGAACAGCTCTACTTTTTTGCTGAAGTTCATTGCTGTTACCAGTATCATACCAAATGGCGTAAGAAGTAGACCAGTAAGACCAGTAACCTCAGGACTTGTTCCTGAGGTTAATATTCATTTGAAGTAGCAACTTAAATACATTTTGGGAACCTGAGGTAGTTTTTACAGACACTGTGGGCTTTAGGAATTTATTTTCTGACTTTACTCCAGTGTGCTGAACAAATAATAGTGCCTTGACATACAAAATTAGTTTCTGTAGTCTAGAGGAGACTTTACACTTTACCAGATAAAGCTTCTATACCTTCATATAGCAGGAGAGAGGAGTGGGGAATATAAGGCAGTAGCAGGAGATGATATAAGATGGCCTGTACGTATTTGCAAATGTTGTTTAGTTCTTAGTCTCACTAGGTTTATTCTTCCCTGCTGCTCTTCATTTTTGTGTTATGAAATCGTTGTTTACTTCCACAGCAGGCTGGGAGAGTAGTCAGGGATTCCTTCTGTAAAAACAGATCCAGCTAGCATTGACAAATACCTTACTGTCTTTGAACAGTTTTTCTACCCTGGCATCTGGAAGTGTTTGACTCTACTTTATTCCTTGTTGTATGACTCTTTTGGCATCTGATGAAGGTGGTGTAGCTTGTACTGTACACTCCTGCAGCAGCACGCTGTGGCTGTGCTGGTGTCCACTAAAGGAATTCTCAGAGATCATCCATGTCTCAGCTCCTCTGCTGCAAGTCTTGTGGTATCAGAGAGCAATGGGACATTAATAACCTCTTTGGTAAGATTTCACTGCTGAGTTGACTTTATTTTTCTCCTGAAGAATTTTCTGCTAATAGATACAAAAATATTATTTCAGTTTGTTATTGAGGTAGTATTCAAGGTAATGGTATAACTTTTGCTTCCCAGATGAATATATAAGCCCTCTGGTTTTAAAAACTGCCTGTTTCTGTTCAGTGTCTGCTAGCTAGCATGAGTGCAAAGCTGAATTTGAATTTTGTTTTTTCTTTCCCTTACAATCATGCGAATTTATCTTAATACACTCCCTCTGCTCCCACATTTTTCTCTGCCTCCTATTTGATCTGCCTTTGAGCAGTCATGTAAAATATTTACAGTGCTGTAAAAAGAGGGAAGTTAACATAAAGGGAATTGATCTTGCTCATGTGATTCACTTCTTCCCCTTCTGCACCTCATTCCTCTACAGATAGCTACAGTATGCGTTTTCCAACCCAACTTGTATTTGCCTACATTTTTAATGAATATACCTTTTTTCCTATCAGATCTTCGTTGAAACAGTGAAGATCCATTTATCTATTTTTATGTAAGTGCTGAATCTTGCTAGATTAGGGGAAAAGTACAGAAACAAAGACTGGGGCTGGAAGAAATAGTATGGCATAAAGGAAAAAAGCATACAACTATGGAAGCACTCTTCACTTCATAACCTGGATGTAAATGGAGGCCTGCCAGTACTTTCTGTAGGTATGGCACAGCATGTCTGCGTACAAATGTGCTCCTATTCCTTCTTTGAGCTGGCTCACAACAATGGTTGGTATTGTCACTTAATGGAAGAAGGTGTTTGAAGAGGTCTGTCTGCTGTGTTGAAGTGCAAAAGCCAACTTAATACATTCCTGGCCTGCTGGTTTTTGCTTTTCCTTTCCTGAAAAGGCTTTGAAATTTGCCCATATCAAATGAAAAATTCTCCAGAGCAGGGGAGGGACGGACAGGCTGTGCAATCAGTTAGGCTGCTGAATATCTAGGCTGTAGAACATCTAAAATAAAGACTGCTTGTGGAAAGTATGATGGATGGTCTTAATTCTCCTCTGCACAGCCCAGCTCGGGACACCTGCCCACCTCTGTCAAGCAGTGGAAAATGCTTCATATAGATGAAAACCCCCAAACACAACACCCTGAAGAGGTACTTGAAGGCTAACTTCACTAACACACTCTTTGATACATAATAAATTGCTTGAAGATAGGAAACACTCAGCATTAAATCAAGACAAATGACTGGGAAAAACACCTATTTCATAGAAATGGTTTTTTGCTGCTAAGATGTCCTCTGTAGAAAAACTAGATAGTTTTTAGGTGTTTTTGTCCTTCCTTCCTAGACATGCTTTCTTAGAGTTAAAACATCAAAGTACATGGAACTGTTTTATTGTACTGTCAGTGCGTAGATTCAAAGTTTATAGTTGGATACCAGTGTGAAAGGATTAGCTTAACATTCCGAACAGTTGTTTCCTTCCAGTGGAAAGTATTTTTGAAAGGCCTCTTGGAAAGGCTGATCACTGAATACAGTCAACACCATAACCATCTAGAAACAGTGCTGCCTGTTCTAACATCTCTTTTGTGAATGTATGCAACTGAGAAGTGGTGGTTGTGTTTGGACAGCTTATTCATTTTTTTGGCTCTTAAATACTTAAGAGCTCATATGTACATTTAAATTAAGACTTTCAAAAAGGTTAAGATTGTGATTTGGTGACTCCATAGTGTATTCTGGCTGCTACTGTCTAAGTGACAAGTAACGTGAGTTTCTTAACTTTTCAGCTCTGATGGTAAATGCCTAGAAGTTCATCCCATGAAGATTCTACAAATAATGACCCTTAATAAAGCCTCAGTACAAAATTCAAATTCCATGTGCAATATTCATGCAGGAGCAACTTGGTCATTCTGGTTTTACAAAAAGAAACATTGCTTAGCCTTTACTTAGACAACATTCAACCCCCTGCCCCCTCCCCCAACTTCTTTTAGTTGAAGAAGAGGCAAAGTCATTTGGGGCTGGGGGGGAGTGGTAGGATGGTGCCTGTAGAATTTATGTGTGAGCTGGTGGTTGTGATCC
This sequence comes from Ptilonorhynchus violaceus, assembly GCA_013397565.1. Classification (NCBI taxonomy): domain Eukaryota; kingdom Metazoa; phylum Chordata; class Aves; order Passeriformes; family Ptilonorhynchidae; genus Ptilonorhynchus; species Ptilonorhynchus violaceus. The sequence continues at coordinate 100,741 of VZRJ01000818.1, forward strand.
GTACACATCATCAAGTTCATGGTACTAGGTAAAAACTGGGAATTTTATAATTGTATTATTCCTATATCTTGTCTCAGAAGTGGGTAACTGACAGATTGTAGCATATAGAAAGAGCTATTTCTTCCTAGCCCTTTGTCTTTCTGGCAGCCTCCACTGCTGGTTTAATTTATGTAAGTGAATGCGGAGAAAGAAAAGTTGTAAAACTGTGTATTTACAGAGTGCATAATTCAAATGGTGTTATGAGAACTGCATTTCAGTATTTGATACAGTGGATCCATTTAAGAGAAAAAACACTCAAAAAAAGCCATTTTTCACTATCTTAGGTTTCAGATGCAAATATCCACTGACTACTGAAGAGTAACATTTATTAGCTGTCTTTGTAATTCTAATGTCACAGGCAAGCAATGGACATTCACAGTTACATGACACCATCTAAACGTCCCTTGTTGACCCCCAAGAGTCTCTAGCAGAAGACTGTGTTTAGTGCACCCTGTATAATAAACACGACAGACATGGTTTTCCCAACACTTTCTTTTAGTGTTCAGCACTTAAAAAGATGCACTCCAGAGTATGGCCTCTGCAAGTGGCTTTGAAGTATAACGTTTATAATTAGACCTGACATTTAGTTTGTTCTTGTCCTCTGCCACTTCAGTAGCAGTTAGTTAATTTAACAAACACTAAGTGGCAGTTTTTTACATGGTACTATAGGAGAAAATGAATCTGCCTCGAAATTACCCTAGAATGGAAGGAAGTCAAGCAGCCAGCCTGGTCATTAAGTCTAACAATCATGTTAATGAATCACTGAAGAATTGAAATAATCACAACTTGTGTAAATCAATTAATTCTTTTCAGAGACTGTTGTCCCTGTAGGGAAGTAGTGAAGCTTCACACTCTTGCCTGAAGAGACAGGGCTGAGCCAGGGCTCTGCCATGGGCAACCCGATCCTCAGCAGAGACGATTCCAGTGCCTGTGGTGCACCCAGATACGTTGCAACTTCCCCTGTATGTGCACGTCCTCTTTTAGTTGTTTTTTAGAAGACTCTTGATGATGTAAAATAAGGTCTTTAGTGTTAGCCATAGATCACAGGAAGGAACCTGACCCAAATTCATAGCAATCAGAAGCAACTGCATGGGTAAATCCAAGAACAAAAGCAAGATATGCAGAACCCTCACTGCTCACGTTGCAAAAGGTAGGGCAACCAAAATAGCACACGAAGTCTGGGAGGTCTCCGTAAGGCCTGCAGCAACATCCTTAGGTGCTCTTTGAAGGAGGAGTCCCTGCTGGAGAGTCTGGGGCTTAGGAAAAGGCTCCAGCCCTCTTCTGAGGGCAGTGTACAATGTGTCATCCATCTGTTGAAACAAACGAACAAGGAGTGATAATCAGGCAGAAGGACATCTTGTGTTATTTAAGATTTTCAGAAATTAATATTTAGAAGTGGAGCATTGAAGAGCATAAAATCAGTTTAAGTCAAAGGTGAAGCTGTCATATTAATTCTTGCAGGGAATCCTTCTCAGTATAAGCTGCTACTTTATGAGCTGCATTAAATACCATTCTCTAGTTTGACTGTAAGTGAAAGTCCAGAAGATCAGCTAGGCACAGCTCAGCTCTTAAAATGAGGAGGATTAAAAGGGTCATAACCAGGCAGTAGCAGACGATATACATTACCAATGATTTAATTTTGGTTCTTTGTTACAAAATGGGAAGGAAATCAAATCAATGTCTTTCCAGCTTTATAAATATATAGCATGACTTGCTAGGAACTTACAGTTTGCTTTTAAAAGCAGTACACACAGAAGTGTACTGGCAAAGAGCCCAGTTTATTTAGTACAATGTTCTTGAGAGAGGAAACAAAACTCACAGAAATACTCAGCCTGACACAGAAGAAAATGCCTCACTCAGCAATTTATCTTAAGCCGAGAAGCTGATACAGTTAGCTACAAAGAGGAATTGTCACAGGATCTCTTGGCACTCCAGAGTTTCTGTGCCCCAGTCCATCATGTTTGATTGTTTAAGCTTCATGGACCTTAGGAGGATGACTAGACAATACAGTCCTGTGCTTTGTAAGGAGTTACAGCTGCCTTCAGATTAGGTATGTATGAAAGACTGTCAAATACATATGGTAAGTAAGTGGAGAGTGTGTTCCGCTCATTCTGCTATTTGTTTCCTCTTTCATGTAAGGCAAAATCTCTTCTATGCCTCAGCTTTCCCACTTGTAGTAAGTCATGGGGCCATTGCAGATATTAATTAGAGCTTGTAAAGCTCTAGGGGAATATGGGTGCATGCACATATCAAAAGAAAGTGTATATAAGCAAATTTCACTTAAAGATGCCCAATGCTATCATTTAACCAATTTTTAGCAAAGACCTCAGGTGAGTTCTCTTAATGTTCTGCTGCTGTGGTTTTTCCTGTAGTTAGTGTAGGTGATTGTGCTGGTTTCGGCCAAGGACAGCGTTAATCTTTTGCAATAGTTGAGAGGATGAGTGGCCAGACCCTTGTGTTGTTCAATATCACCTGAGGTCATTGCCAGGGGCAGAGAAAGGGACGGTTGCTTCCAAGAAGAAGGGCATTTCTGATTGGGAGAAAGCATGGTGGGGAAGAGCTGGTGAGGATTCCTCATAGGCTTTCCGTGTAGTTTCTTTGTCTTATACCTTTTGTTATTAATATTTTTGCTGTTACTCTTCATTTTCTTATCTCATTACTGTTTGCAGTAAATTGTTCTTGCCTCAGCCCGTGACTTTCACTTTTTGTGCCTCCAATTCTCCTCCACTGCATCCTGCTGGAGTAGGAAGCGGGGGAGTGAGTGAGTGGCAGTGTGGTTTGGGAGAATCTCGGTGGCAGCATTGAATTGGGGAGTACCATTCCTAGACCAGAGATGTGCACCATAAGGACATTTACTTCTCTGTTAGTTGTAAGATTTTGCATTAAACATGCTGTGCTAAAGGAGAGAGAAAGCAGAAATTACACATGTATGAATTGTAATCCAACCACATAAATTGCGTACATGTTCATTCCGCAAGACATACTGCACTAGTCTGAGATGCAAACAGCATGTGTGAAAGAAAAAGAGTAAACACAAAATATTGGGTCATTAACTGGATTTCAAACAGCCAACCATGGAAAAATCCTTGGATGTCATTTCATACAGCCTACGGCTCAGAGCAGGACTCCTTTCAAAGCTAAATCAGGTCGCTTGTCTGGGCAAGTTTTAAGTTTGCAGTTTAGATTAGACTTTATTACTGAGTTTTGATTAACATATAATTATGATGCTAGTTTCTTTTAGCAATGAGTAGACAAGGTTTTCTGATACAAGGACACAAAGCAAGGCATTGTTCTTTGAAAAGAGAAATGGACCCACATGCAGATGTCAGCCAGCAAAATGAGTAAGAGTGAGTGAGTTCTTTGGCACAACTAGAATAATACTTTTAATGAAAATAAATGTATTTCCGAACCTGACTCAGTGAGTCTTCTGTGTTAACATGCTTAAGACTGAAGTTTTCTGTTAACTCCCAGCCTCAGTCAGGAGCTCCAAGATTCTTACTGTTCATATGTTCAGGTTACATGAGATGTTCAACAACAATCTGGATTTACTTTATGTTGTTTGGAAGTTTCATACATATGCACGTATTGGTTATGCATTAACCCTTCAGCATAAGTACATTTTCGAAAGTGTTGAGCTAATGGTGTGAGCAAAGGCCTTAAGGATGTAGTGTTGCTGACCTTCAGATGTTTCTATTCAGTTTTATAGGACTATGCCACTAAGAATGTTTTTAAAATCAAGATTGCTCTTAAACAAATTATGATACATTGCTGTGATTGTGACATTTACATTGTGATAGTGCTAAACCATCTATGTCCCAAAGGAGTGGAAATTTTATCAAAAGTGTTAAGTTGAAGAAGAAAAAAGGGAAGTATCTTGGACTGATTAATTTATTCATCCTAAAGACAAAAAGTCAAAATCAGCCCAGTTTGTACCACTATACCATTTTGTCTTTAGGACAAAGAACTGGCACAGAAGCTGGATGTACTGTACCAGTCTGCCCATCTTTTGCTGCATTAAAGGAGGACTGTTGAATAAAATGTGCTATTAGAAAACTGCCTGGTGGCATTAGAAAAAAAACCAATCAGTAATTTGTTAGCTCTTTGCTAGACCTGTAGTACTGAACATGTGAATGGTTCCCTGACTTCACTCTGCCTGTTTTATTTCTAATCCTGCACTGTCTGCTCCCTGGGAGTAGGCACTTTTGCACCACAATCGGTCATTTCTAAGACAGTCACAATGAAATGTTTCGTTTCTCTGTTAATACTGCCTCATGATGCTTTCGTTTTTAGTTTCTACAGTGCTGATCTTCCTTCTCAACAGACTCCTGAAGTCATTAGCAAACATGAGCCGTCTGGGATAATCAGTTACATAGGAAGCAAGACATCAGAGTCAGTAATGCAGGAAGAGACAGCCTTCTGCTGGAGGCTGTGTCACCCCTGTATTGTTGAAGATATCAAAGCAGTCAAAGGCTTTTTTTTTTGCTTTGCAAACAGTGCTGAGCATTCAAGTTAGTGTGCTGAAGAAATAAAATTCACTCGTGAGCTGGCCTCTCCTCACCTGACTTCTATGCTCTTGCCCTTCTGCAGTAACACAAAAGGACCACAGATGTGCCTACAGGAGAACTGAACATATTTGGTGTGTGGTGTGGCAGGAGATCACATTTAACCAGAGCACTGCTGCAGCCTGGCACAGCCTTTGCTGAGTGGTCCCCTGTGGGACTGATCCTGTTCGTGCTGGGGGATTGGGCCAGCTCTGAGGAAGCGGAGGAGCACAAAGCTGGTACAGTTGCTCAGTTCCTTCTCTCGCAGCTGGGACCTCTGCCAAGCACAGGCAAGCCCTGAGGATGTGTGCCATCTTTCTCCCTCCTCCCTACAGCAGCTGTGCACTCCAGCACCCAAATAAATCTTAATCACTCCACGGTGGCTCTTTTGTTCAACTGTTTTTAAACTTGGAGACCCATTTATGCAGTCAAGTTAACACAAGACTCAGGGCTTGAATCTGCATTGTTGTCTGCTTTGTGCAGTAATTTAATGGGCATGCCAAATGGTGGTTGAACAGCATTAAACCCTTGACCAGCTTTTTTTTTTGTCTTTTGTATACTGACAATCAATTATATAAGAGGCAAAACAGAATAATTTGCTTGATGTAAAACAAGCTGCAAATTTTGCCATATTGTCATTCCCGTCCTACTACAATTAATTAAAATTCACTTCATGCAACTAAAGAAGAAGAGGCCCATACTGAGATATATGCATGATTGTATCCAGGCATAACAATCAACATTATGTGTAGCATTGTGCACACTTTAGGTGGAGCAATTTTTTTTTTCTGAATGTTTGTGAAAGTTTGCCCTGTTTTCAACAAAATCAAAATAAAATTATTAGCTTTAGATAAAGGTGAGAAAGGAATGGCATGGATTACAAAAAGAAATACCATGTATTAAGAATTTTTTTTTTAATGCATTACTGCTTCAGAGTTAGATGTCATTTCCATTATAACAATATAATTTTCTGTGTCTGAGACCTTATATATGAGATAATATTGCCTGGAGTCTGGAGCACAGTCCTTCCTAAAACATCCACAAAAAGCTGAAACCCTGTGGCTGGAACCTGGTTTCCTCAAAGTAGCAGCTTCACAGCCAAAGCAATAGTCTGAAAGTAGCAGTCAACTAAATTCAACAGGACATATTTTACAAAAGAAAAGTCTCCAGGATCAAAATAACCTAAATGATAGTGGTAATGAAGATATTACTGAGAGGAATTGGCTAAAATTTACAGCAAAATTTTCCATCTCAATTGTCAGGTGGCTTGTTGACTGCTTTGTGCAGGAAGCAGCAGTCTTTTCACAAGGGGAAAGTGTCTATGATGCTGTAAAGTTCTGGAATGTATATTTATTGCATAACAATTTAGTCTTCTGAAGTCGATGGGGTTTGCCACAATTATACCAGTTTAAGAAACCAATGAAGCTTTGTCACACCCTGTGTTTAGAATATCCCTCATCTTCAAGGAAAATTTCAATCTGCCTTTAAGAAATGAAAGGGAGTTTTTGTCAGATTTTTGGGCTGAGAAATCTATTTTTACCACATGGTGTCAAATGCCAGAAGGAATTCTCTTACTTGAAACTATGCAAAGAAAACACATATGATGTTTCAATAGTGACATTCTAAAATTCAAACTGCCCTGAGTGAAAAAGGATATCTTCATAGTTTTAAGTATTTGAGTAGAATTATTTGTGTTACTTTAATAAATAAATAAATAAATAAATAATAGTTGGAAGCAACATTTTATCTTCTGATGTACTCAGATGCACATGTAGTTCCAGTACTGTTGTAAGACACGAACTGATTTGGGGCATATGTCAGTTTAACAAGCAGAAAGAACCATGTTAGTTCAAGACTTGCAAAAAACCCCCTATGCTTGAATATGAAGACCCATGAAACAGAGCAAATGACTGGTTTAGGAAAAGAATATGATTTAATTTTTAATATGTGACAGAGTAACATGTTGTAATGGAAAAAAATTAATAAATATAAAAATGTCAGGCACCAGAAGGAGCAAGGAAATTTGCACAGAGAAATAGCTGGTTTATAGCTTTTAATTTTTGTGCTGTATATCCACCAGAGGCTAAAACTATGACATCATGGATACTTGGCTTATGACACATTGTTGTGTCCACACAGAGGGCAATGTGATAAATTCTCATCAGGCAGTCTGTCACCCAGCTGGCAGACAGTGAAATATAATACTGTCAGAGGGCAAGCCAATAAAGAAAAGAAGACAGAGACACAATGTTTTTCTGGCCTATGACCACCATTTTAGTTATGCTAATCCAACAAATTAAATGCAAGAAAATCTACTTAAAAGGCAATGTTACACTCCAGCTGCCAAAAAAATCGAGAAATTGCAGTTTGATGCTGCTTCAAAAATGTGCCCTCTCCACATGCTCATGCACACGTACACACACACACACACACACACACACACACACAGAAGAGCATGGTTATGTCACTCTCAGAAGTAATGCTGAGTGTTCCATTTAAGGGGAGCCAAACAGACAAGTGAGTATATTAGTGTTGTTAGAACAGCTGGAAATAGGTTTTTCTGTCTGGCCCTTTTCAATTTGTTATTTTATATTGCATTAATGTTCTGCTTTCCTCCTTAAAAAAGAGGGGAAAGAAAATCAGGAGATAATAAATTCCTAGTTTACCATTTCCATTGTCTTTCATGTTAATGGATTTTTCCAGGCTCAGGGCTGTACCTTACGCTATGGGGCAGCCTATAATAATTCCTGTGAACAACTACCTCTTACCCTTGAGGATTAATCTGTAGGCTTAATTCTGCATCAGAGAATAGATCCTTATTAGACCTTTTTCACCACAGACCACATGTACAAACATATTTTATCCATACAGAAATTAATATGTAGGGTTTCTTTCCTGTGATTGAAGTCAACATTTATTTCTATTGCATAGGATTTACCAACAGTTAATTGTAATAAAGAGACAGTCTTCTTTTGCTTTTTACTATTTGAATTATAGCTTATGTTTTAAAGGCAATAAATTATTGTTTTATCAAATTAAAGTAGGACCGTTGTTCCTATATTTGTATATTCTTTTCCAAGAGCTTGTTCTGTACCAGCACAAGTCCCTTGTGATTATATGTCTTTCTTAGGTAAGACAAAAGGGGGTCATGTTACTAAACTGAGATTTTACTGTTTTAGCAAAAGGGGTTTGGGTCCTATAACTGATAATGACTGAGGCCAAGCGCTGTACCATAAAGCTGAATAAAAAACAGGCTCTCCAGGCGGTTTCCTGCTCGAGTGATTCAAAGATGGCAAATAGGACCTTCAGGCAGAAAGTTCATGAGCTGTTTTGCTACTGCAAAGCTGAATCTGTCAAGGAGGCAGTGGGTGCACTTTTCTCCTCACAGAGTAGGGTGGGGATCCCCTGGTAGGTGGGAAGTGTGTAAGGGGTTTCCACATACAAAGCCATGCCAGTTCAGCTAGACTGGTGCAAAACTATTTGTGGTCCCTGGTGCTGCCATTTACTTTGGTTGTATTTAAACCTGCCCAAAACTATCCAAACTAGTAGTACGTTCAGCCAAAATAAGCCTGATGATACATGTTTCCAGACCCATCTATCAACCTAACTACAGACAGAAAGAACCAAAGAGACAGAAGGAATCAAACCCATCATGAGGGAAAGGTTAGAGAGAACACACTGTTCTTTGGCATATTGCAGTATCACTACACACAATCTTTTTGGGGGCTTCAGTGCCCCTCAGCCCTTCAGCAGCAGCCTGGGAAAGGTCTGAATAGGGATTGCAACCATTATGAACCTCTTGAGCCATAAATCTTCCAGCATTATTATTTCTTAATTATCAAGGTACCTGGTGGAACATTCCAATTCCTGAACAACCACCCAAGCATGCCGTTAAAGACACAAGCATGATGGCAGCGCTGGCTGACTTACCATCACACACTGCAACCTGGTGTCCAAGAAGGTACAAAACACAGATTCCCATGGCTCATTCCACACAGCAAATGCAATGTCAAGTGATCTCATTAGGTTCTCCTAAAACAACCCTGGAATATCATGTAGGTGCAGTAGGGGCTTGGAGCTCGGCACACCTTGAGGCAGAGGCAGAGGCAGGAGATGCTTCATCTAGGTCACCTCCCTGGGGCTTAGGGCTGTCCATGCTGCTTCCACCTGCAGGAAGGGGGCCTGGGAAAGGCACTTCTGTTTCCCACTTCTGCTTGGGGAAAACCAGCAGTCCCCAGAGGTTACCTGAGAAAGCAGGGTACAAGTGGCAAGATTTAAAACCTCTGCCGTGGCTCTTTCAGTGAGACCCAGGGAATGTTACACATAGCAGGGGGCGTAATACACCTGCCTTCGGTGTCTGTTTGGCTTTCTGTCTTTCTGTCTGGAAGGCAGCTGACTGGGAAAAATTACACGCTTGTACACCCAGGACAGCTTTTAAGTAATTTGTGTCTTAATGAATTAAACTTCCTTGGGTTACTAAGTATGATGAGCCTCCAATTTTTTTGGCCTAGTGCTACACCATGGCATGTTCAAGTAAGTCCAGGCCTTTCAGAAACCTTTACCACCATCAATTATATCTACTCTCCCCTAGCCTTTCAGCTATACTTTCTATATTCTCTCATTTCCAGTCTGACTGACACAACAGTTGCTTTCAGGGAATGTAGTCTTTAATTAATCAACTTCCTAGCAGATGTTTTCTGCAGGCTGTAATTTCTTGTCTAAAAAGACATTTTTCTACAGAGAAAATTTAAGGCTGGTAAAAAAAAAAAAATCAAATTCTAGCTGCAAAACTAGCCATTTCCTCTGTTGTAAACTTCATCTCGTTGCTCCAGTGACGTGATTTGGCAGCCAAATCTTCAGGGTTTCTGCTGTCAGTGCCCATTATTTCACCTTCTGGTGAATGCTGGAGTGTTGAAGCACAATCACAAATAAGAGAAATGATGCTGCTAACTTGTTTTTTCACAGTGATGGCCAAACCAAAATAGTAGCAATAATAACATTTTTTACTCTATTATTGACCATAGTGACAACTGGAGCAGAAAATAGGAAAAGAGATTCCAAAGCTTATAATGAGCAACATGAATTGTTCATCCTCCTTTCCAGATCATAGTTTTACAGCTATTTACATATAGAATTGAAATGTATTGATGTATCCCTAACCAAAGGTTTATATACGAAAGCACAGTGAGCCCCTATTCCTTAGCTGAGTTTCAACCAGCTCCTATCACGATATAAAAACTGTTCATCTTCTGGTCTTGAAACAAAATTTTATGGATGCATAACATGCAAGAACATCCAGGGTCCCAAAGAATGTTATGGTTGACTCTTAGTCTAAGGTCATAGCCTGTGGCTGCCAAAGAAAGCAAAGAAATACTATACAGCGTTTGGACAGACCTATTTTTAAAGTTATTGAGCTGTTTTGCTTACCACATATTTATATAGCTAAAGTCAATATCTATCTTTCTTACCAAAATCGATCAATCCAATTTATCTATATAGCTATCAGACTTTTTTGCTTAGCATTGCAAGTTTAGCCTTTTGTTGCCTTGGAAGTATAATAATAAATAATATTTGGTAATCTGTGCCACACCTCCAGCAGCTGTACCCTCGAATAGGCAAGGCCCAGTGCCTTCACACACTGGAGGCTGCCTGCAAAGGCAGTAGAGCTGGGCACCAGGAATGGGGGTTGAATTCAAATCGTGGAAACAGCAGCGAGGATCTGAGCACCGGTGGCTGCATGAAATCCTAGGTGCTAATGTAATGACTCAGGATAGATCTGCTTCAGTGATACAACCTAAACCAGAACTTGTGGGCTGTAAAATCTGTCTGTTTGCAGTACTGTCTAATCACGGAGCAGCCAGTGGCCATTTCCATTCCTACTAGCAGCTAACAGAGAACTGGAAAACACAGGATGTACCTCTTCCTCTCATTCATTTCCTTGCCTTGCCAGTCCTTTTATGCTTTAATTAGACTCAATAATGTGTCAAACAGCTCCTGAATGTGATATCTCACATGAGAAATTCACATTTGACAAAGTTATGCAGAGGGCAAGCCTGCAGGGAACTATTGTTGCAGTGACCAGGGTCAGAATTCAACTTTTACTCCCACAGCAAGTAGAGAAAATTTCAGTCTGAGCTGAGAAATCACACTGGAATTCCTTTTAATAGAAAATGAAGTTATATCCCTGAGAACTTTGTAGCAGGGCACAGTTGCTTTCCCTAACCAATTCAGCATTAATCATTACAATCCACCGTGATAGAAATGATTGGTGTTTGGTCACATCTTATCACTTTAATGTTGTCCTGTGCTGTGTGGCCACTGTACATTTTTATTTAGGGCACATCTGAAGTCTGTAAATTTGAAGACACTCACTCCAAGACAGAAAATAGCAATTAGGTAGTTAGGACATGTTGACAACTGAGTGTGCAACCTATTGCACATTAGCAGGGAAAATGGATCTAAGAATATCATCTTTATTTTGATGTTATTGACATATTAGCATAACCCACATGTGCCATAAAAGTTGAGGCTGCATTGTACGAAATAATGGATAGAAACAGGAAAAGTGATCCTACCGTAAAGGATTTCCAGTCCATTGGGAACAGAGTGTAATGTAAGAAATAACATTCAGGCAAAATATACAATCATAACATTCTTGAAAAAAATGCTTTTTTCATTATCATAATAGTCACATTTTCTGTAGTCAGGATTAGATCTATTAACTGGATTGCGTAGCACAATCCTTAGAGCCACCAAATGAAGGCTTCAGACATCATTCCAAACACCAGAGCCCTGAGCAATACTAAAAGGCTTCCTCCCAAGTCAGGTGGAGAGGGGAGAAGGGAGAGGGGGAGAGCTGGATATCTCAAGCTGCTTTCCCCCAACAAAAACATGACAATAGTGTCCTTGAAGTTTTGCAGACTTCTGGTAATTTTTAAAGAGCCCATAAGCATGAGTTAACATACTTCTGGTCAAAATGTAACAGGCAAAATGGGAACCAAAGCAGCCACAGTATTGAAGAAAGCATCAGAAACTAAAGTTGGAAAAGCGTTTTTCAGCAGCAGGCCAAAAGAGTCCATAGCACAATCAAATAATGGATTTTCCATGTTTGTATTGATGCAGCTGAATTTCAATGAGCAGAACTGGTAATGAGCTAACAACTGTGTTTCACAATCATCTGCTGTTCAAGCAGGGAATCTACCTGCAGGTGCAGCAAGATCCTCTCTTTCCTTTTGTGATGGAACCTCTGGAGATTAGAATAGATTTGCCCCTTGAGGACAGTCCGCCTACTGGTGTTAGACTTAAGAACCTAAGATTCGTTCTTAAGCTTCCTGGGCATACACCAAGGTCACAGACACTGTATGCCTCATAGTATTTTCTTAATGGATTATATTTATTGCATTATTCCTTGTGAGTTTTCTGTCTTCCCTCCTACTATCATCTGTAAAGTTCTTTTAGTCCCTCTGTTGAAAAACTTGGTTTTGTAGATCCCAGCCACTCCACTTTTTCATTCTTCAAACAAAGAATTGCCTAGTAGGAACCCCACAGGTAGATATGTCTTACACCCTCCCCATCCCTTTGTCAGGATTCACCTTACAAATATCAGCCTTCAAAACTCTTCAAAAATTAGAGAACTTTTCTTTTATTTCCTTTTCTTAAAAAAACTGAGGGAAAGAAATAGTTCTTTCCTCCTCACAGCCTGAACCTCTCCTTGTTCTCTTAACTAACTTCCCAGTAGTTGGGTCATATGTATTCTATGTAACCAAAAACAAGGACATGGCTGAGGAGGCTCAGTTTGTTCTCTTTTTTTGCCTGCTTAAGGTGCCTACTATCCAGGTAGTATCTCCCTGTTATCTCAGATGAGTAAACCAGCAGGTACCAGCTGTTCTGGAAAGGTGAATTTGGGTACAGGAGTATCAACAGCTCAGTTAGGAACCGGTTTCTGAAACTTAGGCAAAGTGGAAGAAAAAGACAAAGTTTTGGTTGGCCAATGTGTATATTTGTGTTCTGTCACAGATGTTTAAATGGTCAGTACAAAGACTTCTGAATTCCATTAAGGCTTTCTCTTTCAGGGAAGTGCTGCTGATCATTAAAAGTGGAGTCCCACTAAGGGCTAGAAAGTAGAAATGTTTACTCTCTAAGGTAGAAATGCCCTAATTCAGTAGAAATAATTGTTATTTATATCAGGTTTGAATTATTCCTTGTTTCTCTTCTGAGCATAACTAAATTACTCTGAAAAACCTACAGAAGAACAGAAAGTCCGGTGAGAAATGCTTTCTCAGTCAGTTGCACTTTTAACATGATCCTTCATTTCAGGTTTACAACAGCCAGAAATGTTGCAATAATGCATTTTAAAATCTTTTCTATTCTGTGCTAAACTTCTGACAGATTTCAAAGACTGCAAAAATGGACTAGTGTAGTATTTACATTGCCCTATAATTATGTTAGGTATATCATATAACTTAAGATCCTACAGAGATTTTAATCTTTCACCCCATCCCCAAACATAGTGGCTGAATCATGAGCACCTGGCCAAAGTCCATGTGATGTTCAGAAAGTGTACATACACCATACAGTCCCACAAGGGTCTTATGTTGTTGCTCATTTCCTGCTTTACTGAGCTTTATTGTGCAGTGTTAAGGATCTGAATAGGTGCTCTCTGCCAGCTGGAGACAGCTGTGATTCTGTGATGAATGAAGCAACCCGCACACTGTGGGAGCCTGGGTTTACAGCATGATATCCTCAGTGTAAATTAGGTTGAGCTCTTTAAACTTAATGCAGTAGTGCTGATTTACTGCCTGGGAAAATGAAGATGTTGGTTACTGTGGAGTGTGGCTCTCAGCAGCTCATTAATGAGATCTAATAGCATCATATTTTTATACCTCACAGAAACCAGATGGAACAACCCTAAGTCATTTAGCTGCCCTGAGAGAAAAACGGCTGTAAAGTGTGTTGCAATTCCTGTACTAGCCTCTTGTCTATGGAACTGTTGATTCAAACACAGATGTTGCACATAAAGAAAGCCTGGTAATGTGAAATTCTGCATATCCACCCGGTTCTCAAGGGAGCTAAAAAAATGTACACACTTTCAAAGACTTTCCACCTGATAGCTGACAAGGTGATGATCAGTCAAAGATTAGACATGACCTTATAGGTCTTTTCCAACCTAAATGATTCTGTGATTCACAGCCAAAAAATTCCTTTCTAAAATGACAGGCTACTTGAGGAAAAGATGTCCTCTGACCTCCTATGGCTGATACATCAACATTTACTGGAATCCTTGTTCTCTTCAACCAGTTTGTCATTCATCTTTAATGATGAATCTGAAGATTGCTCAGCACTATACCAGCCATAAAGATTCTTCAGGTTATTTTATGCCCTACAGGCCCTGTCATTACTCACTCTCCTGATTCCAAATTACATTGGGAACTTCACATTTTGGCCCAAGCAAATGAATTGCTCATGAAACATTTTACCTCAAGAATTGCTGCATTTGGAATCCTGTGCCAAACAGATAATTGTAGCAGGCTATTGTGAGTACACTGCTAGGATGACTATTGTATTGTTCTCTTCTCCAAATCCTTTTCCTTGAATGCAAACTCAAACTCTGACATACTTCCAGCATCACAGTTTGAGTCCCTGAACAGATTGTTACTCTCAGAAGTGAAATCAAATACAGTAAATTGAAAGCACTTCTGACTCCCTCTTACCCTGAGGCACACAAATGACAAGTGTGCACCTGCGGTGGGAGGCACTGATCACTCTAATTTTTTCAGTTTTGCTTTTTGAAATACCTTCTGCCTTTTCTCCCACATCTCATGAGCCAAAAAATCTGAAGCTTAGTTTGCTCTTTAATAGCATTCCGTGGATAAAGATGACCCTATGGCAGGAGGGTGGGCTGACAAACTCTCTCTTTGCACTAGAGAAAATTTCTTTCCTGGACAGTGGCCTCTGTTATTTTATAGGTGTAGAGTGATGAAGACACATCCTCCTGTGAATTACTTATTTCATGCCATGAGACATGCTGAAATAGAACCTTCTTTTTTTTTTTTTTGAAAGCCTGAAATTCAGAAGGGAACATTATGCAAAAGTCCCCAAACTGCCTTTTGTTTCCCCAGCAATTGTGTCACTCTAGTAGCAGATCCTCAGTGTGATGGTGAATGAGTTGTTACATATTTAGGTTATATGCTACAAGAAGGAGGAAGAACCATCTGGAGACTCACGATAGCCAGCTCCTATGAGGGTACTTCAGCTTGGCTGTTAAACTGGTGGTACACATAGCAACTGACAGGATGGCACACGAGGATAATGCAAGACATTGTGCTTCATTTTTCTGGACTGCTGCATGGTTTAGGTTTTACACACCTGGAGATGTTCTACCTAGTCACGTAAGTGCTCTAATACCATTTGGGAGAGCTGTGTTCTCAATGCAACAGGTGAAAAATGCCATAAGAAGGACAAGTTGCATTATCATGATTACATCCTGTAGTTCTGATTCCAGATGTGCCTGTAAAACATCCCCTCTGATCCAGGGAGCAACCCTTGGGTGTAAATCAGCTTTGTCAGGCAAATGCAAAAGCAAAGGCAAAGGCAAAGGCAAAGGGGTTCCCTCACCATTTCTCAACCAGTAGCAGCTGCAGATTACCAGCCTTAGGAAAAAATTAAGTTGTGCAGGCTTAGAAGAGGAATATGCTCTGCTTTCTGTTTAAACCAATTCTTTAAAACACCTCACACATAGTTGCTGACTATGGGACCACAGCATACTGTACATTCAAAAGTCATTTACACAGAAATGAAGCTGGGACCATTGCACGAGGACCAACTACAGACAAACGTTTGTGCCACAACACTTACCCACTTATCATTTCTCTCAGCATTGTTATTTGTATTGTCTCATGCCTAGGAATACCAAACATTTAGCCAAATTCCCTTGATTTTATAAATACAGAATACCATATGCCCTCATAACTTCCTGTCAATGGACAGATTACAGACAGCAGTTACAGCAGATGGACAAGGTCATCACAGGAGGAGAAAATATCAATTGTGCCAAGGCATATCAGGGATCTATCTCACCCACTGTCTCCTCCCTGGCATTGGCCATCTGTGGGTGCCTAGGGAGAATTTAGGGACATCATATAGTGATACTTTGACAGAACATTTTGATAGAATACTTTGTCACTTAAATACAGTTGTCTTCCTTAACAATGGTCCTGTATGTTTTATTCTAAGAATTCATCTAATCTCATTTGTGAGCCATGAGAACTTTAGCATATACAGCGTCTTTGGGTGAGGGGCTTCACAGATGTTCTGGTGCTGGCTGGAGTAGAATTGCTTTTCTTCACAGCAGCTAGTATGTGTTTTGTATTTTTGCTGAAAACAGTGTTGATAACAGGGAGATGTTTTCATTATTGCCGAGCAGTGCTTACACAGCATGAAGGCCTTTTCTGCTCCTCACCCCACACCATCAGACAGCAGGCTGGGCGTGCAGGACAGCTGACCCGAGATGACCACAGGGATACCCCACACCATATGGTGTCATGCTCAGTGTACAAAGCTGGTGCAAGGTTAGCCAGGGAAGGCCACAGCTTCTGGCCATGCAATTCTCCACGGAAGCTGGTAGCAGGAGATTAGTAACAGAGCAGTTTGGATTTCTGAGCTCAATGTGCCAGGACACCTTCAGCCTTGCACCTAGTGACCTGGCTTAGCCTTTGCTCATCTGCATCACCAACACACAGACCTGTCCCACAACTGCACCATGCCGAGTCACGTCCAAAGCTGTCTGTTCCCTACCTATTCATGTCTACAGTTGTGCTTTCACATACTGCTCGCAGCTGGGGAAACTGCAAGGTCTTGCATTCTAATCATCTTGCTGAATTCACTAAGGCAGGGAGAGAGGCTGTGTCTGGTCTCATCAACATACTGAATATTATACTTATCACACAGAGAGCAGCAATAACTCCAGGGTAGTTAATTACCTAAGGTACTCCAGCTCTGAGAAACACAGTAAACAATTAACATAATTTAAGATTACAGCTAACACAAAAAATTAAAATACAGGAACAAATCCTTTTTTGTTTTGTTGTTCATTAGACAGGACATAAACTCTCCTGTGAACAGGCCTGATAGATGGAATTTCCCTTTAGGGCATTACTGATGAAAAATGACAAGTGTAATATTTCTATCTAGCACTTTGTTGAGATTCTGTCAGCAAATCTCCAAACCTTGCAGTTCCAAACTACTCCAAGGAAGATTTTGTCCTTAAAGTCTCTTATTAGGAGATCCTTCCTTCCCAAAATATGTTGGGGGTCTGACAGTATGGTATTGTCCCTGGAAATGCTTTAAAATCCCAAGGTGTTACTGCTCCCCAGGAGACCAAGTCTGATTCATTAAAAATAAAATTTTCATCTCATAGGTAGATAAATGTGCTGTGCAAGCATTACGCTGAACTGCAGACAATTTTTCAGCTGAACTGATTCTTTATGCCATAAAGAGCCAATGTTTCTATACATCTAAACCATCTGCCTATTTATACTTCCAATCACCATGGCATCCAGTCACAACAGGAAGAAAAAAAACTACAAAACCCCCTCTTCGTTTGTTAGTCATCATTATCAGCATGTATGAGCCATCAGATCCTGTTTGCATTGCTCATGCAAGTACTCCCTACAGCTCCCAGCGTGCTGCATCTGCAGTCTGACCGCGTAGTACTCACTTCAAACTAGAGACAACATGCAATGCTGAATGCTTAAATCCTTTCTCCACTGGAAATTTTTTTCTATCACTGGCTTTTAAGGTGGAACTTCACTGGAAGCTTCCACAGACAAAAGGCTAAAAAAGGGATTTCTCTGCCAGTGACCTATTAACATCTATGAATACATGTCTTGGTTTGCATGTCTTAAGTCTTACACTGTCTGAGTATGAAGGCATCGGTTCATCTCAAATGGACTAAAAATCCATCATCCCAGATTCTTCATCACTATAACTTGTTAGAACTGAGCTACAGTTAATAATAACTTGTTAGCTAGAGCTACATTCCCTTCTAGTATGCACAATATTGTAATGATTTATATTGATTTATTCAGACAGAAGTTCAAGCTTGCAGAAGAATTGCTCCTGCTACCACAGCTGAGTATGTGTGGGTGCAGATTTAGCTTGTTTAAATCAAATCAAAGATGGACTCTATGTGCTTGAAATTCAGCTGAGGCTCAAGGACCAGTTTAACTCGCCTGCTTTCCATTACAGCCTAACAGAGCACCTACATTAGTTAGCTTATTCCACCACGCTAACCTGGCTGATGCTGCCATGGTCCTACCATTGCACCGAGTTAGGAATTCAGCTATCCCTGCCCACCCCGAGAGATACTTGGCAATACAGGCACCCAGGCTAGGCCACAGCCTCCCAGAGAAACCTTAGAGCAGTGTTCCAGGCAGGGTGTGGGTTGGTGATACCATGGTGCTGCTCCCTGGGAAGCAGAAGGTTGAGGTCCCATGTTGTTGCTGGTGGAGGGAGATGGTGGTGGTAGTGTGAGGCAGGTTCTCCTTTGTTCATGCCACAGGACCTAGTGCCCTAACCCCCCCACTTAGTGCCTTTTAATTTGGACACCTAAATTAAGCAGACTTATTTATGCTATCTGTGGTTAAATGCATTATGTGTGTGTTTCTTTAATTTATAAATGGGGCTGCAGTCACGTAAATGGTATTCCTCATGTGCTGCTTCACTTACCAAATTGGCTATAATGTCTTTTCTGTGCTCATTACAGTTTAGTCCCTCCAGACTTATGCCAGCATAGGATGGGTATGCAATTGCTCATATTTGAGAAGGAAAAGCAAACCAGAAAAAAAGAATAAAAGAGAAAGTGCAAGGAATCCATGAGCCAAAGATGTATTTCTGGGTTAATTTAAGATCAAGACTTAACTTAAAGTATAGTTCATGGCAAAACAAACCAAACTGCAGTTCATAACTCTGACCAATCCAGGACACTTTAATGTATGTCCAGGTCCCCTCCTATTCTCAGGGTAGCCAAGGGGTAACATATGTTCCCCCAAAAGGTATGAAAGTCACTGTTTGCAGTAGAGCATCACAGGCTCCGGGACAGGCTGTGGCCACCAGTGGCAGACAGGAACAAGAAGGCTGGCATGAGGCAAAGTAGTGGGAACATCTGAACTGCCAGAGCCTCAACCAAAAGTACCAAACGGTGATCTAATTCTAAGAAAAATACTTTACATGAAGTCCAATCATATGTGGCAAGTTCAGATCTGTCCTGTGATGCTTCATGACTACCATGCATTGTCTGGCCTCCAGCAGACTCTGTGAGAACCGATTGGTTCATCTCAATGGCCAGATGTGGAGGAAGAGCCGGAAACAACACAAATAGCTCTGGCAGCCACCCTATGAAGGTTCAGAAAAACAAATACTAGGAAACCTGTTTAGAGAACAACTTTCTCTTTAAACATCTCTCATCCTTTAAAAGTTAGTCTTTCTTCTCAAGGTCTACAAAACACACCATGGTACTAGAAAATATGAGGTAACTGATGAGCTGTGACTACAGGTTGTCACAGGATTACAGCCATTTCATTCCCCCTGTAAGCCTTCTCCCACATGTGCGTTACTTACTTCACCTCTTGCTGTAAACTCCAGTCTTAATCAATTTTTGATGAACCATGTTGCATTTTATATTTCCTGGGGTTTTTCAGTGGGAGTGGGTTTTGGTGCTTCTTCATCATCTTCCTTGTTCTTCAGTGTTGAGTACCTCAGTATCCCTTGGCCATAAATTATCATTCCTGTGCTGCTGCCTTCCCTGCTGCTGTGTCCCTGGTGTACAGAGCCTGAGCAGCTTCTTGTCACCAGGTGCAGGCTTCCTTGCTGTTTCCAGCCAGGAAAGCCAGCAATCCAAAGTTACTTCCCTAGTTTTGTTCTCTACTTCAAAGGTACTGAAGCTGCCACTGACGGTTTGTGTTAGTGGTGATGTGCTTGCTTTCACTGTTCCCAGAAGTAGCTAAAATCCTGAGTGCAATTTGTTGTCTTTATACCATAGAGTAGTAAACTATCACTAAATGGATCATTTCTTCTTTCATCAAACAAGGGAAAGTGAAAGGAAAACAGTGTTGTGCTTAAACACCCTCTTTATCACCCTCTGGAATTTTAGAGCAATTTGGTATGATCTCTCCATGTTGCCTTGCCTGCCTGATTTCCTACTAAATGTTTAAAGATGAATACCCCTACATGTGTTATTTTACATCAAGCCTCCTTCTTTCCTTGCAGGTCCTTCCTAACCTAACCCTAATCTGCAGCCACCATTCCCTACCATTTCACCCTCTACCATTCGCTACCATTTCCCTACTTCTACCATTTCCCTACCATTAGCTCCCTCTACAATGGCATCTCACACTTTTCATAGCTAAGTTATGTCTGGCAGATTATTGAACCTCTTGGTCCCATAGAGCCAACTTTTGCTGTGATGATACGCACACGTAAAAACTACAGTGCAGTGGAGAATTTAGCTGGTAACAAAGTAAAACATTGGGTGGAGGACAGTTAATGAAGTAAGACATAATCTAATACAGTTACTGAAGCAGAATGGTGACAGAGAATTGTCCTTCAGGACCCACTTGTCTTAGTGGAGGATTTTAGCAAGTTACTGAGAAAGAAATCTGTTTTGAACATATTAAGGAAATAACTGAGTGACAGGACATGAAAATGACTACTGGACCATATGGTCTCTGAGGCAGGAAAATATCACACAAGCATGTGTGCCTGACCCATCACAAATGACTGACTAATCATAAGCCAAGGATCATGCTGGAAGGGGCCTCCTGGCCGTTAACTCTATCCCCTTGGTGCTGTAAGCGGCACCAAAACCCACAAAAAAATCTAATGTGGAGCATAATTACACTTTTACTGTGCTTTCCAGTTCTTCAAATAGATTTCAAACAGGAGTGCTGACAAGTTAGGCAAATCACTGTTTGCTACACTGCCAAGAACCTACATTAGCTATTAGTTAGTCATATATGGATTGTTTCTCTCAAATCTCCTTCATTTGTGAATGAACTGTATACTTCCCCAACTGCATTTCTCATTCCTCTTTTTGCTCCCTCAGATCACCAAGTGCCAACTTANAGCTTAGTCCTAAGCCATCCTCACACTGAATGAATAAGGATGCTCTTACATTTTGAACACCAGCTTCAGCAAGCCCAGTTTGAGCTGCAGTGAAGCCCATATAACTTAGGCAACCCTGTCTCACCACTCGTGCCACTCGCTTGCACTTGCATCAGGAAAAAGCTCACCTATGCATGACTTTTTCTTCTGATTTCCTGAAGTCACTCATGATTATATTAATGTTACTGTGAATCATCTTTCATGAATATCTTTTACCCTCCTAAGGCTACTGAGAGAGAAGTTAAGAGAGAACTGCAAGTCCACTGATATTGTATTTTAAACTATCTAGATACCTTATTTCTGCAGTGGTTATTCACAATAGCAACAACATCATATTTCTGCACAATATTTTCTAAATACTGTCTTCCAAGCAAATCTGAAGAGAACATCTTGTGTACAGAGGTCTTAGGTGACACCAGAACTCCAGTTTGTCATAAAGCATCACATAATTCACCTGTCATTATAGCAAAATTAGCATTCAGAGTTGCAAAATAGGGTTTTGTGACCTTTTTTTTAAAACAGCAGAGCACAGTGCATCTTCTAAAAGAACCAATTTTCAGGATGATTTTCTAAGTAGTATTTGACAAAGGTAGTGATCAGCTTAAACAGGCACTTGTTACTCTGTCACAATCAAAAACCTTCCACAACTTTGCAGCTCTATTTCTTTCTCTTGCCAGCCCTTGAGGGTGGGGTAAGGGATGAACCTGGTTTTTACCAGAAGTCAAAATCAAAGGAATATTTTCAAAGGTATATTCATTATTTCTTCAGAGGCAATATCAGCAAAAGATCTTTTCTCTGTCTTGTTCACTCTCTAAACAATGACAATTTCTGAGAACAACCAAGAAAAAAGAGTTTTGGGTATTGCGTTGCATTGAGCAGAGGAGTACAGAGTTGGGAATTGAATTCTTCTTCTCTAGAAAAGTTTAGCCTGTAAATCAAGCCAGTACTGTGCAGTATTATGGCCAGAGGACAAAAATAAAAGATAACCAGTTAAAACCACGAAAAAATACATTCATGATATGCCTGAAAAGCTCACTGTATAAAAGTGATTTGCAAATGGCACATGGTTGGGATAAGGATAGTGATGTTGCTGACAGATTTTCACACATATGCATAAAGTACATGTGTGTGCAAACATCCATACACAAAACCTGGCTAAAATCCAGGCTTCAAAAAGCCTCTTTTTTCCCCCTGAACTGATTTGTTCTTCGGTATGCAACTTTGTAGATAGAGAGCTTTAGTATAAATCTGTGTTAGTGTTTAGAAAATATCCCCCAGAATTTAAAATCATAATTAGCTCTGAATTAAGCTTCTCAGTAATGAGTGGAATATTTTCTTCCACTGCACAAAGTTATCTAATTTCCTCTGAAAAGTTCAAGGAGCAGCTTGTTTATTTTTAGCCAATCTTCTTTGTGTGTAAGGAAACTCTAATAATTTTGCAGCATTTCAATTGGTATGCTAAAAGCATACACTTTGTATTCTTTGAACTTCACCATGATAGAGCATATTAAACTCTCATAATGAAGCTAAGAGATGAGCCCTCAAGCATGCTGTGGATAGAGAAGTCTTTATGAGGTATATAAACATCTGACTCAGAGGAGCGCTGGTGTCACTGATTTTATAGGAAGAGGTACAGCTGTAGAGCAGGCAGACAGATGGGACCAAGGCAGTACAGCACAAATAAAGTAGGGGCAGAGAAGGAAGCACGAAATAAACGTCAGAAAAGCAGAGGTCATGCAGCTGGAGTCCCAAACCGACAGGAGAGGGAGAGGGAGAGGGAGACGGAGAGGGAGAGGGAGAGGGAGACGGAGACGGAGACGGAAATGGAAATGGAGGTGGAAACTGAGAGGGAAACGGAGAGGAGTGATATGCATATGCATGAAGCAAACAAAATTTCACAACAGCACAGCCTTAAAAAATCCACTATGGATTATGGATTTACAAGTATGGGACCAGAAAATTCACTTCAAAGAGTGTGGCACCCCTTCTCCTCTCCTCAAAGGTAATGCTGGTGTGAAGCTGGATATGTCTCTGAGGACAATCAGGTGGAGGACCAGCAGATGCCAAGCTCTTCTTCCAGATTTGAGATGTAGCATATCACTAGACCTGCACACGAGGGTAATTCACTGCAAAGCAGCAAGTAAATGTTCAGGAGACAGGTAAGCTGTGCTAATTTATTATCACTGGTAGTGCTGGTATAAGAGAGGCTCAGGAAGGGCAGTCACATCCGAGGAAACAAGAAGCAACTATGGAAAACATTTTTACAAGGGCTACGTTTGTTAAGGGCCAGAACTTGAAAGAGACTGGATATATACCTTGCTTTCCAAGTCTGTGTGATCCTGTTACATGCAAAGTGCATGAATTAGTTGTTTATTTTTTCCTGTTGCTAGCTTGTTTCAATAAAGCCTAAGTAAATGACCAGCAGTTTTCAGCACAATGTGTGACAGAATCCATAAATCAGAAAAAATTTCTATCCAGAGACCGTGACACATGTATCATATTGCTCTGTAACTGAGTCCAACACAACTGACTATTATATCACCAAAAGGAATCCAAGGTTAAATGTGCCTCTTTGTTTTGCACCTCTTTTTTTCCTTTTTTTTTTTCCCCCAGGCAAGTTGGGGTGGGGCAGCGTTGGTTGGTTAGTGAGTTGGCTGGTTGGAGTTTTTTGTTTGTTTGTTGTTTTTCAAGAGCCTGACTTTTGGATTATCATAAACTATGTCACGTTGAGATTTATGTCCCTGGTGGCTGGTTCTTGCTAGGAGTGGGATGTGAACAGGGTAAAAAGGAGGAAGTGGTGACTGAAACAGTACCAGTATGACACAATTTACAAACTCAGTAGGTTCTTTGCAATTTGTGGAACAGAAATCCGTTCTGAAATCTGAAAACGGAATGCGTGTCATGCTGCTTAGTGTGCCAGCAATGGCTCTGTGGGCTGAGAGACTGCTGTTCCTCAGGATACACTTTCACCTGTGGCTTCCACTTTGTGACTTTATTGCTGTTGATTTTTAGATGGTTTTTGATAGGTGTAGTGGCACTATCGATTTGCAGGGTCCTCTCACATAAAAAAAAAGGCACTGTATCACTGCATGCTGTTAGTCAAAAGTGCCTCTATAAGGAAACCGCAAAACAAATAAAAACCACCAGAAGTGTAAATTCTTGGCAGAGAGAGGAAGTGCAAACACTGGCTAAACATACCCATACTTTCTCCCTTTCAGCAGTATGAAAAAGATTCTCACAGCAAAACTGACAACTGAACTCTGTCAGCAAGAGAAGTGCTTATTCCTATAAAGTAATAATGCTCAGAAAACATAAAGCCTGTTGATTGCACAAGTCACTCCTCCCGTATCTTTAGCAATGTGTTACTGTCATGAACTTGGTCTCTGCTTCCAACATATTTCCCATTTCTCTACATATAGTTGATATGCATTCCCACTCATTTAATAAAATTTGTTCTTGCTGCTGATGTTGTGTGCCTTTTCTGTTTGTTTGTGTTCAGTGCAGGGCTGGCACCAGCTGCCTGTGTCTGAAAAGCTGCTAATGTTTATGAATGAGCCACTGCATACAGTAAGCAAGGCCCAGTGAAAAGCCCAGCAATATGAAATACAGAAAATATTGTTTAATTCTTCTCCTGCTTGTTTCCAGATTAAATCACTTTGTTCTTCAGCATCACATCTGTAAAAAAGGGTTGTGAACACACTAAGCTAGAGGAATATGGTACTGTTGGGTTTGTGTGTCACATTTTCATGTGTTTGCTGCTGTAATGCACTGAGTTGCTGAAGCATGTAAACACTGTGGGTTTATCTGTTTAAAAAACTGTAATTTAGAACAATAAGCAAAAGTTCACTAGAAGAGGAAAGAGAGCACAGAGTGGTAAGGGTTGAAATAGGCAAGGACACATTGATACACAGAGAACAGTGGTGGCGCACGTCGCTCATCCTGGGTCTCTGGACTGAGGTACACTGCTGCAGTCACCTAGTACACTCCTTGGACATACATCAGTGCTGCTGCCCTGGCTGACACAGCCTAAATGTTCAGGTGACAAGCTGACAGCCTCGGCCAGTCCCTTTGCCTCTTGTCTGTGTCTGTAGCTGGTGCTCCCTGTGTTCTTTTCCTTTGCAGATGAAGGCAACACTGCTGCATGAAGGCAGGGAATTGTACAGGCATGTGAGCTCTTCCCTGGAAGCAGGAAGAGGTCGCCTCAGTGATCTGATTATCCCACCCCTCAATTACCCTCTCTTCCCCCTCAGTCCTCTTTTCTAAGCATCCCTGGGTGGCTGCGGCAGCTGGGTTGGCAAGTAAGGAAAAAAGAAAACCGAACAAGCAGAAAAAGAGTAAGCAATGAGCAGGGAAGCATTTGTTCAGCAACAGCATGGTATTCTGATGGCTAAGAAACTCTGCCAGGGTGATAGGGTGCAGAGACACCTGAAATTACAGAGCAGAAAGGATCCTCTTGCTCACCTGTTTGCATTTGAATCTAACTGAGTGGAGATAAAGTGTAGAGTGAATGTTGCTTCAGCTTTAAGTAGATCTGGTATTTTTGCAAAGCTCTAGCTCAGGATTAAAAAAAAATTTTATTCTGTTTTCATTTTTTTGACAATCACTCTTTATAAAGTACTGGTATGTGGAGAGGCAGACAGAACAGAATCTTAATTCTCTTACTCTCTGAGTCACCCCTCACAGTTTTAGCAGACACTGCAGTCCGTGAGTCTACCTTTAGCCCTATTATGCTTTTTGAATGCCCTAATATGATAAACAGAACATTATTAATTATTACATTGTTGATAATACCATTAGCAGTATTTTCCACATGGTCAACATAGCTTCAGAGGTCACTGAAGTTAAGGAAAGAGCCTGGCTGGACTCCTTGAAACACGTACTTTTTCTTTGCAATTCCCTGCTGAGCATGTTATTTCAAGTCTCCAAGATGCGAAAGTAGTTGGAGATACAATTTCGAGCACGATGGCAAAATTACTGAGTGAAGTTCTGGGGTCATTTTTCAAGTGGGTCAGAATAGATGATCTTACAGGCCTTTCCTGACCTTACAAAACTACTAATCTATGAAAAGTTCCTCTAGTGATGTAGGAACTAATCCACTGGGGTGTTACAGAATCATATAAATTCTTTAAAGCAATTTTAATTAAAAAGTTCTCTTATTTTTAAACCAGGAAAAACTTATACTCAATTCTGAAGCTGATTTGCTCAGTGAAAGAGCATTACAACCACACAGTCCCCTATCCTGGGAAAAGTCAGCGCTCCTAAAAATGAGGGTTTGCAAAGATTCGTCTGCTCATGACTGTTGTCCATTTTAATTATAGTTTTCTCTCATGAAAACCCTATTCTCAGAAGTTGGTATCCAGAGCATCATCTCATTGATTGGACAGCATTGTCTAATGTTACTGACTGCTAGATTTTCACATTTCTTCTTCTACCCATAGAGTCGTACAATATCTCAAGTTGGAAGGGATGCATAAGAATCATTGAGTCCAAATCCCTGCTCCTTGCAGGACTACTTGAAACTGAACCATATAACTAAGGGTGTTGTCCAGATGGTCCTTGAGCTCTGACAGTCTTGGTGCGTGACCTCTTGCCTGCGGAGCATGATTCAATCACTGACCACCATCTCCATGAAGAATCTTTTCGTAGTGTCCAGTCTGAACTTCCCCTGATGCAGCTTCATTCCATTTCCCCACATCCTATCACTGGCCACCAGAGAGAGGAGATCAGCACCTCTCACTCCACTGCCCACCTTGAGGAAGTTGTAGCTTGCCCTGGGGTCACCTCAGCCTTCTCTTCTCCAAGCTGAGGAAACCAAGTGCCCTCAGTCTTGACCATCTTGGTCATACTCCTATGGACACTATAATAGCTCCATTTCCTTATATTGTGGCATGCAAAACTGCCCCCAGCACTCGAGGTGAGGCCGCCCCAGTGCAGAGCAGAGCAGGACAATCCCCTCCCTTGCCCCATCCCTGGTGATGCTGTGCCTGATGCCCCCCAGCACATGGTTGGCCCTCCTAGCTGCCAGGACACTGCTGACTCACGTTCAACTTGTCACCAACCCAAAGCCCCAGACCTCTTTCCACAAGCCTCTTGTCCTTCAAGTTTGCATGTATAACCAGGATTACCCTATTCAAGGTAGAGAATCCTGCAAACGATCTTGTTTAATTCCTTATGGTCGGTAGTTGCCCAAATCTCTAATCTACCCACATCTCTCTGCAGAGCCTCTCCACACTCTACACTCCACCACTCTTCCTAGTGTAGTATCATCACCACACTTACTTGATGTGCATTTGATTCCTGCATCCAGATCATTTATAGAAACATTATAGAGCACTGGCCCTAAAATGGACCCCTGAGGAACGTCTGGTCCCTGGCTGCCAGCCTGATGTAACAGCATTTACTAAAACCCTTTGAGCCAACTCATCAGCCAGTTGCTCACACAATGTATTACGGACTCAACTGGCTGTGTGCCAGGCAGTTTATCCACCAGGGTACTGTGGCAGATGGTACCAAAAGCTCTTCTAAAATAAAAAAACAATCCACATCTACTGGCTTCCCTTGGTCAACTAGATGTGTGACTTCAACATGAAAGAAAATTTAACTGGTCAAACAGAACTTTTCCCTGGTGAACTCCTGCTGGCTGTGACCAGTGACTGCATTGTCTCTCAAATGTTTTTCAGTAACTCCCGGAACAATCTTCTCTATAATTTTACCAGGTGCTGTTATGAAAATGACAGGCCTATAATTTCCAGAGTTTTCTTCTTATCCTTCTTGAAAACTGGGACAACATTTGCCAGGTTCCAGTCAACTGGGACCTCTCCAGACTCCCAAGACAAATGAAAAATAATGGAAAGGGGTCCTGACAACTACACCAGCCAGTTCTTTCATGGAATGAATCCTATCTAATCCCATAGACCTCTGTGCATCCAACTGAAACAGCAAGTCTCAAACAATTTCAGGATTGCCTGGCAATTTATCATTCCCCAAGTGACAATCTTCCAACACTGGGCTCCAAGGATCCCAGCCCATCACTGGTGTTGAAGACAGAGATGAAGGTGGCATTAAACGTCTCTGCTGTGTCTATATTCCTATTTGTGAGGTAACTGACCTCATCAAGCAATGGACCAATGTCATCTCTGAACCTTCTTTCGCTGTTAACATATAAAATACAAAAAAGCCCTTTTTGCGGTCCTTCATGGAGTTGGCCAGCTTGAATCCTACCTGAGTTTTAGTCACACAGATCTTCTCTCTACTGAGATGAGCAGCATCTCTGTCATCCTCCCGTGTTGCCTTCTTCCATTGTCCATACACTTTCCTTCTCCATCTAAGTTGTAGAAGATCCCTGCTCAGCCAAGCCCCAGTGGCTTGACTCTAAACAGTTTTTGTTTGCCTGCTTCTGCACTCTTAAAAGACAACTCTTGAAAAGGGACAGGCATTTCTGGACCCAAATAACTTTAAAAAAAAAAATCCCAAGAGGCCTTCCTAACTAGCTCTTTCTAACTAGAAGCCCATAGTCTGCTCTTCCACATACAAGAAGATATTGTGCAATTCTTACTAATGATGCTTATGAAGATAAGCAGCACACTGAATAAGGTAGATAAGGGAAAAAATGAGTCCTTTCTGAGCACTTCATTTTATCTGTCTAGGCTGAGATTCTAGCAGCTCAGAACGAACTCCCACCCCAAAATAACAAACATAAATAAAGCAATTTAATTTTACTGATTTTGTCAGTTAGAGGCAAGTTTGAGCAGAGTACAGCAGGTGCCCGAGAGCTCTGTTCCCAAGAACATTTAGGTCAGAGCAATTAGTCTGAGCACAGAGAAGCTACCCATCCTCCTTGCTTTGCTTAGTAATGATGTCCAAGATCTGAGCCCATGTGCATGAGGAACTGGTGCCTGACAGTCACGAAGTTCACCCTGTAGAAGCTCCTGCTACTGCAGTATGGTGTAAGAAATGATCTCTTGAATAGGGAGCAAGAAGCCTTACTGGACACTTCTCAGAAGTGAGACCAGGGAGCCTGTCAAAAAGCAAAATTAAATGCTACAGCTGAGGCTGGCACAAGGAATACGGTTATAGTCTAGCCTGGATCTTGATTAAGAAATATTCAAGAATTTTTGGTAGTAAAATGATGGCATTGCAGACTACTCTTCTCTTATGTCTGAATTAGTTTGCTTAGGAGAAAGAAACAGCCTCGAAACTGGACATGAATTTGTATTAAGGTTGCTATGCAAAGGACTCACCATGGTACGGTTTAATGTTCAAAGCAAACTGCAAAGCAGATTGGTATCTCTGGAGAGGCACTGACAATCCTTTTTAATAGGGGCCTTGCCTTTTTTGCATCAGGAAAGAGAACGGGCAGTGGAGACAAATTCACTTTCAAGCACAGTTAAATATGAATTGCAAATAATTCAGGCCTTAAACAGTGTCACTCAAAGAAACCTTGAATTGTTCATTAGAATACAGCCTGGGAACAAAAGTACTGAAAAATGCTCAGCTGTGACATCTTCCAGTTTGTCAAGGACTAGTAAATGTAAATATAAAAGCTACAACTGGAGGTAGGGAAACAGGAAAAAAGAAGGAGTGATTTTCAGCAACAGATATTGCTTTACACAGGACACCACCGAAACAACAGTATTGGGGTCTGCAGGTGCAAGCGCATGAGACCAATGACAGAAAAACGGGAGCTTGAGGACAACAAAGTGAAAACACTGCTGCAGGGGCTCTGGGATACGCTGTCCCAGCAGCATGTGTGAAAGGGTAGGGGGCTGCAAGTGGAAGACAGGCTGCAGGATTGCAGATGGAAGGCCTTCCAGAGCAGTGAGCGTGTTGCCAAAGCTACTAGTTTTCCAGTGCCTTGTCCCTTCCTGCACCAGCCTGGATAGAGGTGGAATAATGAGTTGATGCTTAGAAGCTGTAAGGCAGGTGCTAAGAGCATACACATGGAGCCAACACGTGTGTATCCTCTGCTTTACAGGAACTCCAGCTCAGCTGAAGTGCTCCCAGTGACAAGGGGAAGTGACCTGGATTTCAGGATGCTCATTGTTACAGGAATTGCTGGTGCTAGCTCCACCAGACCCGAAGATGAACCCTCCATCGAAACACAGGGAAAGCAGCTTTCCTGTCCTGCTAGTTACCCACTGCAGATTTATGCTACTCTAACATGATCTGCAAGAGAAACAAGAGTGGTTTTATGCTGTTTCTCAGCAGCTTATGAAGAGTTTGAAGCTGGAAACCCCTTCACATCCTTGCCCTTCAGTTCCACTGAGCCCACCAGAACATTAGAACTGCACTCCCAGAGCACAGCCAAAGCTTCAGGCACAGGCTGCAACTTTCCTCAGCTCTTAACCAAATGGAGGTATTCTAACTGGGAATAAAATGAAATTATTATTTGCTCACCTTTTGAAAACATTTTAAAAGCTACTCTAGTGAGTTCCTACCCTTTATCTGTATATCAATTATTCATTATTTTCATTAAAGGAAACCAAGCCATGCTATGCTCATGAGGATGAAAGAAATCTGTAATGTTCTCTCTCTCTCTCTACCCCTCACACATTTTTATTTGAGATTATTTTTAATCTATATATACTTGAAATAGAAAACTCTATGGGTTTTATTAGCAATAAAACTTTAGGGGTTTTCCCCCCTACTGATTTTTCATAGATTTATGGATCCATAATCATTCACGTCAGAGGCTGAGGGAAACGAGGCTGGAACAGGATAATAGCCCTTAAATCCCCTCCTCTAAGCACTCAGATCTTTGCTGTCAGCAAGATTAAAAGGGTCAACAGCAGTCTTCATGTGTCTATATCCCACACGGAGCTTTCACAACAACTGGAGTGGTGGCTGGCAGAGAGAAATATGCAGAACCACTGCTGTGCGTGATACTACTGAGATAAAGAGAGAAGAAAACTGGGTTGTCAGCCTTTGCAGTGTTGGAAAGGACTAGTGTTAACTGCTTGATCGGGTGAATGCAAAGAGGGGAGAAGGGTAAGGAATAATATTATGTTGCAGCTTAACAGGCAGCAAGAGTTTCCTTTCCTGAAACATAAAGGCAGAGAGATGGAAACACCAAATGTTCTCCCGCAGCCCAGCGAGGGGAAGGATAACAAAAGCACGCATGTAGACAAGCGGAGCGGTTCTTCTGCTACCACTCCCTTGAACACCCAGCCCCTACTGCTACTGGGACCCGAGGGGAATTACAACTATTACGTGGATGATGAAGATGAGGAAGATGAAGAGAAAGAACAAGGAAAATGGCCAAGTGAAGATGCATTTAAGGGAGAAAACAAGGCCTCATCATTCATTCCTTGTTCTCCTCCTCTTTCATCTAGAGCCCCAGGCACAGCGTCTGCACCGTCCATGCTGAACATCAACGTTGGTGGCCAAAGCTACCGCCTCACCTACCAGGCAGTAGCCATCTATCCCAAGACCCGCTTGGGCCGCCTGGCTACCTCCACTGACCGTCGTTGCCAGCTGGGCCTGTGTGATGACTACGCCGCCCAGGTCGATGAGTATTTCTTTGACCGGGACCCGGCTGTCTTCCAGCTGGTGTACAATTTTTATGCCTCGGGGGTGCTGCGGGTGCGGGACGAGCTGTGTCCCCGTAGCTTCCTGGAGGAGCTGAGCTACTGGGGCGTGCGTCTCAAATACACCCCTCGCTGCTGCCGTATCTGCTTCGAGGAGCGCCGGGACGAGCTGAGTGAGCAGCTGAAGGTCCAGCGGGAGCTGCGCTCTCAGGCAGAGGCTGAGGAGAATGAGCAGCTCTTCCACCACATGCGCTACTATGGTCCTCAGCGTTGGCGCCTCTGGAACCTCATGGAGAAGCCCTTCTCCTCTGTCACTGCCAAAGTGATGGCAGTGGCCTCCAGCTTCTTTGTGCTCATCTCCGTGGTGGCCCTGGCACTCAACACAGTGGAGGAGATGCAGCAGGTAGACTGGAAGAGTGGGGATAGCCGGCCTGTCTTGGAGCACATTGAGACCTTGTGCATTGCATTCTTCACGCTGGAGTACCTGCTGCGCTTGGTCTCCACCCCAGACCTGCGCCGCTTCGCCAGCAGTGCCCTCAATGCAGTGGACCTCATTGCCATCCTGCCCCTCTATCTGCAGCTGCTGCTGGAATGCTTTACCGATGATGACCAGCCCCGGGGCCGTGGCTCCCAGCATGAGCACGATATCGAGAAGGTGGGACGGGTGGGCAAGGTGGGACAAGTGCTTCGCATCATGCGCCTCATGCGCATCTTCCGCATCCTCAAGCTGGCCCGCCACTCCACAGGGCTGCGTGCCTTTGGCTTTACCTTGCGCCAGTGCTACCAGCAGGTGGGCTGCCTTTTGCTCTTCATTGCTATGGGCATCTTTGCCTTCTCTGCCATGGTCTACACTGTGGAGCACGATGTCTCCAGTACCAACTTCACCAGCATTCCTCATGCTTGGTGGTGGGCTGCCGTAAGTAAACACATCTTACCTTGCTGGGTAGCCAGAGACCCTCCCTTCCTTCCCCTCCCCTTCCTTGCTGGAGCTGCTGATGGTCTTGAAAACAACAGGCTCAGATCAGTGAACATCTGCTCTGAATTCTGGGCTTACAGGACATATGCACTCACACACACACACAGGCACACGCATGCACTCATTCACCTCTCTGTAAGCTTAAATCAAGGCTTAATCAGGCAGGCAATCTTGAAATTCCCATATCTCCAAAAGCAGAAAGTATTTGCACTTTTAGAGAAGAAGCGGGCAAAGAAAGGAAAGAAAAGCATTTCCCAATTTAATGCTATTGTCAGTGTTACCAAAAAAGGGGTAAAAAAAGCATGCATTTGGCTGTCTAGTTATAAGTGGACACAGGGTTTTCATATTCTATTTTTAGATCTTCTGTGACCCATCATACAATGGCAAGATGATAAGATACAGTTTTCAGTCAAGTCACTCAAACTTTTAAAGTGAAAGCTGTCTCAGAGCTCTGGCTGTTAAAAATCCCTTAGGACCGACAGTTGTTTTACACAAGAGATTGTGTTCTGTTGTGCTGCAGAAGATGTGTGTATCCATAGCATCCTAGATGAAGCCGGGGGTAACTAGACATTGCAGATGCTGAGGGAAGGCAAAGGACCCATATGTTGGCCATCCATAACCCTAAGACTTGTCCTAGTCTGCCACATACACTTTGTTTTCAGCAGCTGATGCTGGCCTCCATAATCCATGTTTACGGGGGCCCCAGGAGCACTTCTGACCCCTGGGCCTGGCTATGGGCCTGGCTCTGTCGCAGTCACTTCCCTGGAGAAAGAAGCCCATGCAAATGGACTGGGTGGGAGTTAGAACGTATGCTGGTTGATCAGTACAGACACTGGATGCACTGAGCTGCATATGGGGCCCATATGACAGTAATCCCAACCCATGTAAGGTCACTTCTCCTGGCCAGAAGTCCTGGAGCCCATGGTCTGCACTTCTGGTTCAGCAATGGCCAATGAGGTGTGGTGGTTTACCACATATGTTTGCAGTGATTCAGCACATGGCAGAAAAAACAGCCTTACAGACAAGCAGAGAAGTACACATTTATATGTGCACATGCATATATGTAACTGTGCTGAATATCCTTTAAGCTGGGCCATTGAAGAATGCAAAAATCAGTGAATAAAGGAAAGGTTCCTGTAATGTGACCTTCACATATCATCTGTAAGCAATATACACAGGTTATGAAAACATTCGTGCTTCATACATTGCTAGAATAAGGACATTAGCCTTATATTTTGTTTTCTGCATATGCAGGCTATACGCAAAATTTTTAGGGCTCATTTTTGCAAACTGGTGACACCATAATCATTTAGATATTCCTAAGAATCTTGTATGACTGTGTGAAAAAGGCCTATTTAGGTGAGCAAGTGTCTTCAAAAAAGGAGCTGTATCATG
Source organism: Ptilonorhynchus violaceus (assembly GCA_013397565.1). NCBI lineage: Eukaryota > Metazoa > Chordata > Aves > Passeriformes > Ptilonorhynchidae > Ptilonorhynchus > Ptilonorhynchus violaceus. The sequence goes on from VZRJ01000818.1 coordinate 134,376, forward strand.
CACATTGCAATTTCAAAGCATAAAACACTTTTTAAAGTCTATTCATTCTTTAAGACTGTAAATGAAAATATCTGCATCATTCAAATTTTATAAAAATCCAACAGCATTCACCATCTGACATATGCAGGAGAAGAAGTATCCCTCCTAAACTGTTACAGGGAATACATAATACTATGCCAGTGGAACAGAAACTTATCACAGGATAATGATTTTGTCCTGACTGGCAGAGATGAACATCTTGCCTTCATCTCAGTATTTATTTTTGGAGATATTTATCCTGTATTATCATTCAAATCCAGTGACTTAATTTCCATTAAACCAAGTGACTAATCCTTTTTATTCCACAGGAAGCACAAGGTGCATCCTAAAATTGTGCTCACCCAGTGCTGTCTCATGTACCCTAATGCTTCCTTCATTTGAAATATCATTCTGTTTAGCATTTTAGAGAATGGCAAACTGCACACCATGACCTTCCAAAGACCTATTTCAGTGCTAAAGCCACAAGGGCATTACAGTGAAATTCCTGCTGTCTGTGGCTTATTTCTGCCAGAGTTTTCAATTACAGTTCAACAGATACACACAGTGTGTTGAGATACTGTGAAAAAAATTAAATAAAATTCACGGGCTGAAAAAGATTCCTTGCACAGACTAGAAAGTGCCAGGTGACAGAAACCTGCAAGTTCTACATGTCAGAATATTTACTAAGTGTAAAAATTATAAAATATTGAGATGTGTGCAGTGGAAGTGTATAAATTACGAGTTATCTTATGCTGACTGTTCCGGAGTACATCATTCGTATGTAGCATCTCCATAATCAAACATCCATGAATTTTTGAAACCGAATTTTGCAATGAAAGTATTTCAGTACTTGGTGTAGCACCGGGTCTGTAACACAGTTCTCTCATATATCCATAGGCTAAAAAGAGAAGCTCATGCTGGCTGAGAAGAAAAATGTCTGTGAAACTATGTAGACAATGAGATGGTGAAGTGTGCAGAATCATATAAAACAGTTGTAGTCAATACCATCACTCTCACAAAAAAACCCCAAATAAACCCAAGAACCAAAGTCATTTTAAGCCACCCCCAAATCCTTCTTAAAAGGGAAATTCAGCAAAAATTACCCACCTGGGTACCTATTTAGCACTATGACTATCTATGTTGCAACCATACACTGCAAGCAAAAACTGCCAGGCTGCAGGTCCTTGTAGGTATGTAATCATTAAAAGAGATCTTATCTGGAAACTTCAAAGTCCTGGCTCACTTCTTCCTATAGTGCAAATATTATGAAAATATATTTCATAATTAGCTGAAGATTTTCGTGTGTTTTTCATTAGTTTCTAAAATATATATGACAAACAAAGGTAAAACTCAAAATAGAACCCACAGAATAAGTCCCAAATACAGGGTTTTATCAGCACACTGGATTTAGAAACAGGGCATCTGTTCCAAGTGACATGATGAGGGAGCAGGGTTGCAGTTATCAGTGGATTTGCATGATCAGGGAGCCACATCTATCCTCCCACTTGCAGGCAAGCAAACTCACCTTCTGGGCAGGCTGGTGTGGAAATTGATTGAGAATTCCCTCTGTGGGGCAAAAATCTAAAAATCCTCCTGAATGGTGTCAAACAGTTTTCTTTCTTTACTTCATGAGAGGGATTTGTTTTTAATTAGGGATATTTTGCATAAGATGGATGGTATGGATGGGGAAAAAAGGCAGCAAAGAGTATTTCAGACTTACAATGCAAAGTACAAAAGTGCTAACTTTAAAATTGTCTCTGATCAGTGAACGTATCTTCTTATGGATTTCCTCTCAGCTAATAAGCTGCATGTTGGTTTGCCTGTAGGTCAGCATCTCTACAGTGGGATATGGAGATATGTGTCCAGAAACTCACCTTGGTCGCCTGTTTGCTTTCCTCTGCATTGCTTTTGGAATAATCCTGAATGGCATGCCCATCTCCATCCTCTACAACAAATTCTCAGACTATTACAGCAAGCTGAAGGCCTACGAGTACACAGCTCTCAGGAAAGAAAGAGGGAAGGTCGACTTCACACGGAGAGCCATGAGGAAAATATCTGAGTGCTGTGGAGAAGGCGCAACCCACCCTTTGTCACAGCAATGATAGTTTGTGCTTTGAATATTGGGAGGGAACCAAGAAGCTGGAGGAGAAAGAAGAAAAACAGATCAGCCAAAAGATAAACTAAAAAGGCCAAAAGTAACAGAAGTAGATTGTGAAATCTCTTTTGAAGGGGGTTGTTTTCAAAACTAAAAAGGCTCAGATTACAACAACAGATTTCTTTTTTAGCTCTGCTAGACTCTGAGCAGCACTTAAGTGCTCATCAACTCTCTGAAATCACCTTCTTCAGATTAAACATCCAGAAACTCTGAATTAGACCCACATGAAGATCTAACCCCCCGATTCTGATTAGATTGACAGTAAAGACCCATCATAATTGTACCAAAGGAAAACAAATTGCTGTCATTAAGGGTCAGCCACCTTACTGTTGTCAAGGCAGTCTCAAAAATTAAACAAACAGAATACCCAATATACTGACTGAATTACTTACACTGGTTTTGGATCAGCTTTCAAATCCAGGAAAATGGCCTACAGGACTTAACTAAATATTAGCAGCAGCTATACTCCTTAAGATTTCAGCTTCTGTTTCCATTGCCAGATAGCTATGCTTCACTGTTCCAATTTTATTTTTCAAATGCAGCCCAGCAAATGACTCCTATTTTCATGCCTAGTAAAGCAATACACTACTTTTAGCAGTCCCCCCACCCCCCACCTCCATAATCATCTTTCATTATGACAAGAACTAGTGAAGAATTCTGGAGTCTGAGTTGATAAATCTCATTGATCAATTTTGAAAACACTTTGAAACCCAAGCCATTTTAGGTATAGGATTAAGTGATAATTTATTTTGCAGTATTTAATGTATCTACTTATTGAATTGTTAGAATAATAGACCTGTCACGGGACATAAGTGTTAAAGCAGCATTTAAAAAGTAATCAAGTGAAATATGTCATGAATAGTAACTCATAATGATCCTTTGTTCATACAAAGGATCTTATCAGCACCTAACTGTAACCAATTTTAAATATAATATAAGATCAAGATACTTTGTCTGGTACATACAGCCATTAGGGACACAATCCTGACACCTTAGCTCACCCACAGGAGTACCTTCTGTCCTAAGATTACTGTCTTCTTGCACAGCTGGATGGAATTTCTCACGTGTCTAAACTCACCCCAAAACTTAAATAACAAATAAAACCAACAACAATTAAATGGAATCACAGTTTTATGTATTACTTCAGAGAATATCAGGAGTATTCTTTTTGCATAAGAGCAGCCATACCAATGTATAACTAATAATCTGAATAACAGATCTGAAAGAAAAATTATTTTATTGATAATCAGATACAAAGACCTTAAAGAAAAAAAGCGTAATGAAAAGGAGCAATGGTAACAATCACCAATATGACCCATGGCTGTTACTCAGCAGCACTCCTGTTGCAAAGCACTCTGACAGAGATGTATTTTAAAACCCTTGAACTCTCACGTTGTGTCTGCGCTGCCCTGATGAATGCAGATGGCTGCATTCAGATCTCAGGGCTGCATGGGACACAATGGTGTGAAGCTCACTCTGGGACAGCTGAGGGTGAAAAAGTTCATTAATTTTGCCGCGTCCATGCGAATTGTGTCAAGCATGGGGACATTTCTCCTTTCAGTGGTGAGAAGGTAATTAGTAACCAACTTGCTCTTCTTGTTCTCTACCTCCAGACAAACGTATTATAAGCCCATCTGTCATTTTGTTCTTTAGGAATGACAGTCAGAACATTGTGTGCTGATCAGCTCTGTTAAAAGCTAAACCATGTCTTTAAGGCACAGCTGAGCCCTGGGAGTTCAGTGTGATAGATGTTTGCTGTTCTGGACTGCACACAATGCAGCAGGCACAATCCTGGCACTCACTGAGAAGAATAGCTGCTTTGCTTTGGCTCTAGGGAATTTGCATAGGCCTTCTGCACAGCAACAACAGAACAAGAAGCTTCCAGAAACCACAGGAAACCTCTTACTGCAGTTCAGTGAGGAGAGAGGTCACAAGCACACAAAAACACAACTATGCTTTATTTTCAACATGATAGATCCATTAAAAGGATTTAAAATCTGGTGATTACTCAACTTTTCAAGATACAGGATACTGTAAATCAATTTCTTTGCTGAAGGAATCCATACTTGCATGACCACGCAGATGGGATGCAGATGCTCAGCCTTGCATGGCAGGCTCAGCAGCTTCTTGCCACCTACAGAAATCCAGAGCCTGAGCACTAACTCTGCTGAGACTGGACTTCGTCACAGTCTCAGAACTGACAGCACCAGTCTCGTTTTCCACCCCACTTGCCTCACCTGCAGGACCTAATCAAGCAGACGTGTTTGAAGACATGTAAGGAAATAGGTTTTCCACACCAAACATGAGCAGAAGAAAAAGAAGGCTTGTCTCTTTTAATCAGGAGTCAGAATTGAATGTCCTTGGCAAGTGTTTTCACATGTCCAACAAGACTTCAGTGCACAAATCCCGTAGTACTGCTCTAACCGTTCAAATGCACCTTGGAGAGGGTCTCCTGCACCCCCCTACCTGAATCTGCTCCACTTTGCACCAGGTAAATAATGGCTCACATGCTGACAGTAAAAGGCCGTGCAGGTTGGTATTTCCAGCACTCAGCTGGGTGGAAAGGAGTGGGTCACAGGCCCTGATTCATTAAAGAGCTATGTAAGTACCCTGACCAAGCAGGAAAGTCCTCCCAAACACCCAGTCTCCTCTGGCCCAAGCAATCTTTAGTTGATGGCTTTAGTTTGGAAGGAATCAAGAGTCAGTCTCCACATGCTACAGCCACATGAAGGTAAAACTCATACTTGGAGTACCCCACAGGCTAATGGCTGTGGGCCAATACATTGCCAGACACAGAGGAGAACGATTTCTGTCCCCTCAGAAGCAGAAGACATTGTGACCAGTACCACCAGCTCCCATCCGAGTGCACTGAGCTCCAAGGCCACCACACTTTGGGCAGCTCAGCTTCCCTAGCAGCTGACCCACTATCTTTTTTCTCAATGCACTTTGCCCCCTCATTCCTCTATCATCCCCAGCCCCACCATCTCACTGACCATCTAGACTGCGCCATGCACTGACTCAGCCCACAGATGTGACTGTTTGGGGGAGCACAGATAGATTCTCACTTGACTCATTACCAAGCTCAGAGCTGAGAGTTCTGGCCAGCACTAGAGCTGGCACCAGGTACATGGTAGAAGTGTGCAGTCCAGAGGACAGACCTCTGGCAATGAAACTCTAAGCACAAAACTACACAAAGTTGATGAGTTTTGTTTTACCTGTCATCCCTGCCCTGCTGCACTGAGGAGGTGAATGGGTGCTTGGTGGTGTAAAAGGCTTTCCAGAAAACTAGAAGTTAGTGCTCGGTTGGTTGTTATTTTGCCCCCAAAGGCTCATCATTTTCTTCTCTGGATTACCTTATGCAGCTTTCTGCCTTGTGGTTTAACTAATCTTACTTCAGGGGTGACAAGCATAAGTCTGTGCATTTCAGTAGCAAAGATTATGCCTAAATTCAAGGTATCAGTATATAAGACAGACAGTGCCTGGATTACTCAAGGCTCTGCCAGTGCCAGCACTTTCTGTGTGGATGGCTACTTGCAAGGACCCCCCACAAAGTCCTCTCCCATTGTGAGAGCCTGTCTGAGGCTCATACCATACAAAGTGGACCTCCAGCCAGCTCAGAGGAAGGAACAAGTTCATATTCCCACCGAACAAACTCTTGAGAACCTGAAGAAGGCTGTGCAAACCTGTATCAGCTGGTTTTGAAAGAGGATGAAGCACTTTTGCCATTTTCTGTTTTGACAGAATGTTCCTGCAGAGAAGGACTCAATTTATTGTGGCACATCCACTGAGACTTTCAGTGGCATCCCTGCCCCTAAATTACTCAAAGGAAACAGTCAAGTGGTAGGGAAGACGACATCCAAAAACAATGCAGGAGCGCCATGATTGTCTTGGTTACTTGAATACCATAGGGCTTCGGCAATCAAAAGGTTTTGAAATAACACATCAAGGGAAAACATGTTTAAACACAACAAAGATGGGCAATACTATTAAAGATAAAGTAGACAGGTTTTGTTTTATGAGATGCTAATTTGGCATAACTAAGGTTTTGGGCAAACAGGGTGGAGGATCCTCAAACCACCAAGAAATTAGAAATCTCTCTGAATATGGCCATGCTAAAGTCTTCTATTTTAACTAACTGCAGCTATTAATGAGGCCCGGAGGGAGAAGGAAAATATGTTCTATCATTATGTTTCACTACAGACTTAGTAAACATGCTGTCTCTGTAAGACAAAGAAACAGTTTATCTGGATGGTCTGGGTTCATTTTGGGAGAGCCCAGTAGAAGCATTGTTTCTTCTACTTAATTTAGGCCTGGCTATTATTGGGGAAAAAAAGGCAGTGAAAAAGAAATGAGAAAAAAAGTAGTAAAAAGGGGGGAAAAAAAGGAAAAAGGAAAAAAAATAAAAAATAAAGGGGAGGAGAATTTTCTAAAAAAATATGAATGGGGGTAGTAGAGTCTGTCCGTATGTGAGACAGTGGAAAGAATTCCAGTTAGAATCCTGCACAAATCCTTGTCTTAGAAGAACATCACTTTTTCAGTACAGTTCAGCAGCTGTTTGCTTTTCTCATTCAGAAAGATAGCACTTAAAGGGGTAGCTACCGTACACCACAGATTAACAGGCATCTGGTACTATTCCCAGGTTTCTAAGGCAAATAGCAATATTCAGTCTTTAAAGCAAAGTAAGTAAACTAAGCAAAATTTTAAAAATATCAACTAGGAATACTTCAATGTTTTTGATGAAATATAATTACTATCAATAAGACTAGGAAATAAAATTTGTCTCCTTGCTTAAAATAATACCTTAAACTGTTTAGACCATTCTGGTTTTCGTCATGTAAAAATACGCTTACCTACTATTACAAAACCTTTATTAACTTCTTTATTTGGTAGTATAAAAATTATATGCCTTTTGACTGTAATCCAGCCCTTTATCTAGGACTAAAAAAGGGAAAGGTCAGAGGTGGTAGTTTTTTATGTACTTAAGTAATTTAATGGAAATATGCTGAGAAAAATTAAAGTTTTCTACAAGTAAGTCCTGAGGTAGAGATTATCAAAGTTTTTAAATACAACTTGTCAGCATCTAGTTCTACTCTATAAAATTACTCCATACTGTCATTCTAACTCCTGAAGTGGATTTGCTCCATTTATAAGCAAAAGAATTTGACCCAATTAATAACCAGATAAGCAAGTACCATACTTTAGAGGCAGTCTTTTGCCACCACTAATAACTGTTCTTCTGGCCTCCACGTTCACTTTTTCCTTCACCAGTTCTGGCAGGGGCTGCTGGGGGAGACGGGGACAACAACAACACACGACAATGGACAACACAACAAACAAGCAAAACAACCCCCAAAACCACTTAAGTCTTAGAAGTTTAGGAAAGTTCAGGAAATCACAAGCAGGTTGCGAGAGCACCTTCCGCTGTGATGGGGGGCTGGCTTCTTTACGACAGGGCGAGGTAGCAGGGTGCGTCTCCTTGTGGGAAGAACAGTTCCTGGCATGGAACATTGTTCACTGCTGCCGCTCAGAGGTTACAGGCTGCCAGATTCCCCTTTTCCTTAACAATATCTGATGCCTGCTACCTGTCATGTTAACTAGCTATGCTGCATCTTCCTCAGATAGTCTACCAAAAGCCTGGAGTTTAGTCACCAAGGGTGGAGCGTTTACAAGAATGTAAAATTCAACCATTTTTAATTCTTTTGAAGAGAAATAACTGAGACATATCTCAAATATGTCTTTAATTGGTACTGCTTGGTTTTTTTCACTACCCACCATCAAAAGATATGGAATTTGAAAGAGGCTGTAAATATTTTAACCTGTTCAGATAAAGAGAGAAAAAAAACATTAAAAATGCCTACATAGAAATACAGGTGGCATCAGTTTGTAAAACAGCCTCTGAAAGCACTTCAGCCATAAGAATGACTGCTTTGAAAACTAGTGCTATCACCATGCTGTAAAGATGACTACATAGCAAGTGCTGGTTTTTATATGCACCTGTTCTGGACCTGATGTTCTTCATCTAACTACAGCCTGGGAGCAGAAACTTTAACAACTACAACATACTGAACCAATTCTCATAAGATCTTATTACTCTTTTCCACAAAAAAAGTTTTCTCAGAGATGCTTATAATTTAGTACATCTTTAAAATGAAAAAGCCTGGTGTGTTTTTTTCTATTTGTTGTTTTTGTTGTTGTTGTTGTTTGTGGTGGTGGTGGTTGGTCGTTTTGGCTTGGTTTTCTTTTTTTCCTCACAAGTATCTTATTTGTATCTGTTTTGCAAACAGATAAAAACCTTTTGATGACTTCTCAGTTCAACGCTTCTAGCACTTGCTTGTCCATGCCTGTATACCTGTAGGCTCCCTCCTGTATGCATTTTATTTTTTTTTTCAATTGCAATAAAAGCTATGACCCATGTAGACACACTCTAGTTGGAGCACAGACTGACAAGCTACCAGAACGACAGGCAGAAGCTGTGGGGAGGACAGGGCAAATTAGAGAATCTGTAGGATTTTTGCATTGTGTAAAGCATAAATGTACTTGTAAGACACATTCTGATTGAAAGACATCTAAATTCAACAATTAAAACCATCTCCCATGGCACCAGATGACAAGATGGTTAAGTCCACTTCAATCAGTATGGCCCTCGACAAAACTTCAATACGACTACTGCAAGAGAATATCACAAAGATATATAATGTTAAGTTGGGCATATGCAAGGAATTACTGCTGATAACAGTTTAACTCATGTATTTTCTAGTTTTCCAGCCATCAGTGACTTTCCCTTCCCTCAACCCTTCCACATAGAATAGCTTGTAAATAATACCCTACCGGCTACTTTGATGCTACAGTAAAATGGGTTAAAGCCTCTGTATACATTTTTTAAAAAAGACCACGTCAAGGAGAACTTGAACTGCTGAAATTTGAAGTTGCGGGGATGAGAAAAAAGGCAGAGGACCCACTATGATAGATTACTATTTCTTAAATAGCAATGCTTTCCAGGAATGCGTGTTTCTCTCTATTAGATGGTTCATAGAAGGTATTTACCATTTATAGATCTTAAGAAAGGTTTAATATCCAAAAAGTCCAGGATCTTAAGACACAGAAAACAACAGATGGTCTTTAAACAACAAAAAACTTATTAACAAGAGAAAAAATGTAACTTACATAATGGAGAATGTAAAGGAAAGCAAAAAGGAAGCAACTCAGTGCGAGTTTTAAACCCCAAGCAGAAAACAGGAAAAGGGATGGAAGAATAATATGGTTAAGAGTAAATGAACTTTTGTGTTTTCACAAAGCAGCTGAGCAATGTTGTACACGCTGAGGCAAAATGGATGGGTTTTGGCAACGATCTTGAACTTAACAATGCCAAATGTCTAATGGGGAGTACAGATTTCTTCCAAGAAATCAGAAGGAAATGTGTCTTGATCAATGCAATGAACTCTTGCATGAATCTGTTTTAAAGATGTAAGAAATTTTAAAACTCCTACTTTTAATACTTGATTATTACAATTTAATTTTTCAGACATAACACAGGAATAAAAAGAACACTTGGTAGAACCCCCTACGTACTGAGCGGTGTGCATACGTGGATGTGACTTTGTGTTCATTCTGATGGTCTACAACCCAACTAGAGAAGAGATGGACAGGACTAATAAAGAGTATCTCATAGCTTATGGGTCACAGTCTGCCTGCAATGTGCATACTGTCCCAAAAGATCTGCCCTTTATTTCCAGCTAAGTCAATCATTTTGCATTTTCCCTCAGTTCTGCACTCAGAAAAAAACTCAGAGCCATTGTGTACACTTTTTGGTTTTGAAGAAAAGGTAGCTTGGTGGAGTCAGTGGGAAAGCAAAACACTGCTTGCTCTTGGTAGATCCTGCTGTCAGTAGCAAAGGGGAAAGCTGGTTCTTCCCCTTAAACCAAGAGCTATTAAGGCACAACTGTGCCTGTCTGTATGCCCCTATTTCCAAGGTAATGGAAAACACACTGTTACACACTAATATGCACCAATACCAAGGAAATGGGTCCTCTGTCTTCTAAGGACGAAAAATAAAACAGTCATTACCACCTTTTCTGTCGTTGCATTCACAGTGGTGGTTCACTCTCCAACTTCTGCTAAGTAAGGTGAGAGGTGTTGGCTCTGGCTGGTTTCAAGGGACAGGCATTTCACCTCAGGACGATGGCTTTAAAACAAATGTCCCATAATTGGTGGCAGAGCCTTTCTTCTGAGCCAGTAGCAGACAAAAAAATTTAATTGCTGCATGTGCACTCCCATTGCCTTCTTTGCAATAAAAAAATTACTACTAGCTATATTAAGATGCTGGCAATAATTTGAGCAATTTGAATAATCTAACACAGGCAAAAGACCTTGCCA
>VZRJ01000818.1:145253-213637 GCA_013397565.1 Ptilonorhynchus violaceus
AGCTATGACTTATTTTCATTGCTCCCTGTAATCCTCTTGATTGGAAGTAAGTCTGTGCCAGATCCTAAATATTAGTTCCCCTTAATAACCCAAAAATTGAGAAGGTCTGTACTAGATTTTTTTCCACTCCCTGTTTCATTCTACCCCTAATTATTCAGTCACAAATCTGTTGCATATTTCATTCAGGTTGGGTTTTTTGGCAGTAACTGAGACTTCTTTAGAAACAGTTCACTACAGTTTAAATTCATTATCTGCTGCTAATTAAAACGATCTGTTTTATTGTCACAAAAGAAAATCCTGTTACAGAAACTAATGAGCTGTGATCTTCAGTAACTGAGAGGATGTGTTTACAAGCAGGAATACTTAATGCCAATGCCAATCAGATGCTGGAAATAAGTAGATTTTCTAGATGTGTATGCTTAAGTGAAACGCAGTGTTTCATCCTAATAAGTAATCTCTTGCTTCTCACTGGTCCTGTCTGGGGGCAATGTTTGTTGGTACACAAAAAATTACAAGACACTCAAAAAAGCAGATTCATTAAAAAAAAAATCATAAACCCAACTGTAATTTGTAGTTTACTTAGGTTACTTTGGGCAGCACACAAACATTACAGTTAAGAAAAGGGTTTCTAACATTGTTTGGTTTTTTGCATCTGTTGATTTACTGATACTTTGCTGACTGTGCTCCCCTGTAATTCCACCTAAGCTTATAAGTAGTGGTAAATACTTAAAGGTTAATCCCAATTAGACTTGATTGGCCCTGGCTTTAAGTATTCCTGCTTGTAAACACATCCTCTCAGTTACCGAAGATTGTAGCTCACTAGTGTCTGTAACAGGATTTTCTTTTGTGACAATAAAATAGATTGTTTTAATTAGCAACAGATAGTGAATATAAACGGTAGTGAACTGTTACTACTGAAGTCTCAGTTACTGCCAAAAAAGCCAACTTGAGCAAAACAGGCAACAGATTTATGCTGAATAATTACAGAATTACAGAATCACAGAATGGATCGGGTTGGAAGGGTCCACAGAGGGTCATTTGGTCCAATCTCCCTGCCCAAGCAAGGTCATCCTACAGCACATGGCACAGGATAGTGTCCAGAGGGTTCTGGAATATCCCCAGTAAGAGGAGAGTACACAATCTCTCTGGGCAATCTGTTCCACTGCTCAAAGAAGTTCTTCCTCATGTTCACTTCCTGGGCGTAACTTTCCTTCCATGGCCCCTTGTCCTAATGCTCAGCACCACTGAGAAGAGCCTGGTCCATCCTCTTGGCCCCTCCCTTCAGACACTTACAGACACTGATGAGGTCCTGACTCAGTTGTCTCTTCTCAGTGCTGAGCAGGCCCGGTTGCCCGAGCCTTTCCTCCTGAGAGATGTTCCAATCTCTTGATCAACTTTGTAGCTCCAATTAGCGATACAGCAAAACAGGGAGCAGAAAAAAACTGATACAGCCCTTCTCAGTTTTCAGGTTATTGCAGTCCATAATCTAATGTTTAGGATCTGGCACAGACATACTTCCAATCAAGAGGATTACAGGGAGCAATGAAATTAAGTCATAGCTAGAGAAGTGAACAGCTAGTAAACTGAACAGCAAAAAGCCATGTAAGAACGTGTGCTTACAAGAATCTGCTCTGACACTTTGATTGTGTGCTTTAACGTCAGGGCCATACAGGTGCTCCCTGGAGAACCAGAATATTTTACCTCAGGCTGAGCATGCAACTCTGAGTCTCACAGTGGGTAATCTGATTGTGACGTGTGCTGAGCACCGCAGTTCCTGACAGACTGCAGGAGGAGTGGTGGATCATCATGACCTCTGTCAATAAACACAGCAATGCAGGAGACTGATTTAAAGTATGTAAAACATGGGAACTTAAGCCAGTTTACTTAACCACTGGCAACCAACCACTGGCAGTTATATTGTACTTCATGTTGAGGAAGCTGTTATCTTTGGAGAAGTAATGCTTAACTATCTGCTATTCAAAATGGAATCACATCTTATCAAGCTAAGCAACAGCAAAGAGTGACTCCTACAGTTGGAGAGCTAATTGATCTGGTTCTCTGTTTGGATCAGTCTATCAGCAGGGCACTGAACACCTGCAGGGTGGGTGTTCTATAAATGCCCTATCAAGGAAGTTTTGGATTCTTTTTTAAATAGAGAAAATAAAATATTAGCTTCATTGTTCTAGATCCAAATAGGGTACAGGAAAAATCAACAGGATACTGATTTGATATCATGTATCATGTATTCATCCCTCCCCCATTACAACAAAGAAACCAAAAAAACCACCAAATCCCTTGGGTTTGTTAGGGCTTAAAAGTGTGTACTTAGAATAATTGAGAGAAACAAAACTAAACTGTGGTCCATTGAAAGAGTCAGCTGTTCCTTCAGGACCTTCTCTGAAAAAAGTCAGAAAGGCAGAGACACTATTTTCATTCTATTCTTGTTAGTTCCTAAGGATGATAGCCTCCATCACAGGGTAAGAATGGGACTTGAGGAGTCTTTCTGTTTTTTTTTTTTAGGAAACCAGAAGGGGATTAAGACAAGTATATTTGCCCATCCACAGTATGTCCAGAACAGATGCTTGTATTTCTATGGTAACTGTGACAACATACATACAAATTTTAACAAGACTTAAAACATTTTTGGTGCAAATTACCAGGAAAGATTGAACTTCCAGATTATGTGTTCAGAAGTTTCCGCTAGCGCTTAAATCTTGAAGTTTCAGTCTCTGAGAACAATCTTCTACGGTGCACAACAGAATGAGTACAATGACAAGTTGTTTTAGAAATTATTTAATATACAAATGCATACATTGCTTCTTAAAACAACCATGGTGCAAAATCTTATCAAATCTCAGTTGATTGCATTGATGTAAATAATCATTTTAGGCTCATTTACACTAGGAAGTCAATTTCTCCAGTAATGCTTCTACTCCTTTTACATTTTTGATCTGCTTCAGCTTTGGAATGAGCTTTTTCAGTCCTTTTTTGACTGTACTTGCCACCTTTTCATCAGTGCTCCGGAGAAGGCTGCAAGACACAGAACAAAAATGATGTCAAAGGTCACCATGTAGGTCATAGAAAAAGAAGCTGTCCATGTAAGGAAACAATAACTATTTAGGAAGAACACAGTTCAAGCCAGATGCTATCACTTCGTATTATAAAAAAGATGTAAAACATTCCAGAAAATATGAAACACCAACTCAGAACACAACCAACAAAAGATAAATCAGCCTGCAGGGAACTGCTGATCCCTACTCAAAGCATGTTCAAATACTGGGTCAGACCAGATTGCTCGCAGTTTCACTCAGTCTGGGCTTGAAACTTGCCAGGCTGGAGACAGCCCAAACTCCCTGGGCCCCAGACCCACTGCTGAACCATCCTCGTAGGTGAAAAGTTTCTCATTATCTCCAGCCTAAGCCTCCTGTTTTTCAGCTTGTGACACTGCCTCTTGAATTCTACTTACGCATGCAGTGCTGTGAAGGGACCGGCTCTCCTCCCTCTCTCCTGCTGGTGCCAGGGATGCTGCTGGGAGCCCATAAACCACCCCTTCTCCCAGCTGAAACAGCCTTGGCCCCAGAGCCTGTCTTTCCAGACCAAGGGACCCAGCCCATGACTATAAACTCACTCCAGCTGTTGATACCTTTCTTGTAAGAAGGGTCCTAAAACTGGATGCAGTGAAGTACACCTAATACACACCAAGAGCCTTCTCTATTGTACTTCCATGCTGCAGTTAGTGTAGAACTATGGAGCCTTACCACTTCTGTTCTTCTTTTAGATACTACTTTTGGAAAACAAACCAGATTTCCCAGATAAATTCTCTTCCTCAGAAACAAGGAAATTCATCATAAGCTGTAAAATACTATCAATTTAGTAGTGACTGTCCTTCTCCCTTTCTTCAGTTAACAGTGAAATGTTCTTGGATTGAAATACAAAATCTGTAGACTTAACAGCACAGCTAATTTGCTACTTTGAAATGATGAGTGAACACTGCCTAAAAAAGTGTCTTCTACAGCCAATGTGTGCAACCAGATCAGAATTACAAGTCTGACATACAAATAAACTAAGACTGGAAACAAATTTTAAAACCCACGTGCTGCTATGAAGCAGGCTGCATACTACAACCCCTAGAAGTCTTCCAAGTACCTCCCAAATTTGCAACTACCTAAAAGCTTGTTTCTTACCTACTTTTTAAATAAGGATTAGACATGTCAAACTGAACTGAATAAGACATAAAGGAATTAACATATCTTAAGATGAGATTTAAATTCTGTCTCCTTTAGGATTCCAAATCCTGTGCTGGATGGCAACACTATAGGCAGAAAAGCACTGGATGTCCATCTGAGACCACTACTACTTTCATCTACTTAATTCCTAGATTTATTTCTATGACTACGACTAACAACTTTTAGCAGCAAATTGTGTTACGTTTTTAGCTGTAAGAGTACTATTTAATCAAGAGGCCTTCTTTAAAACTGAATTCAACACAGCTAAGGGTGATACTTTCTCATCTCTTGTATGAGTCATGCACCCCTGATAACACCAAGGAAGTCAAGGATGACTGAAAGACAAAGGATGTGCTGAACATATTGGTAATTAACATGGAGAGGTATACAGGTTTCACACACCACCAAAGAGCACACAAAGCAGCAAGCCACTTGGGACTGCATTTTATGTATTTCTAGAAATGAATGTCAACTGGTGACAGCCATACATGTAAAGCTGCCTTAAAACTCCTAGTAACCACAGGTATTTCAAGACACTGTTCTTAATACAGAACATCTGCATGTTTGATAACACAGCCAAAAGACCAAGACCAACACAGTGAACACAGTGGGGTATTTTTAAATTATTATCCTGAAAGTTCTTACAAGGTCTAGAAACCTTATGTATTTTGTGGATATAAAATATAACTTCCACAGATTACAGAAATAAGGGAAGTCAATAACACATTTGGTGAAGTATGTTCTTCTCCATTTTCTACCCTGATGCTACAAATTAAAAAATATACAGTAGAGGAACTTAAATAGACCAGCATCCACAACATTCAAGTACTTAAAACACTTAATAGACTAGTCTGGACTGTGAGCTTGCTGAGGGTCCTCTCACTACCTTAGGGCTCCTCAAGATAGTATTGGGTCAGTACCAGGCTCCAGATATTTTTATAAAAAACAAATTAAAAGCAAGTAGGGCAAGGAAAGGAGAAGGTCCAGAGGACACCGGGTTACCAGGCTGTCAAGCATGTGTAGTGACTACTTATAACTGACAAATAAGCTTGAATGACTAGATAGCCAAAAATCTTCAAATGGACGGAGTAATTCTGAATTTCAGATCTGCACATATGTGACAGATGGCTTCTGAAAGCCAACAACAAAGCAAAAATCAATCATGGCTTTAGGAGGAACTGGCATTGTCAGAAAATTATGTCTGTCTGAGGGATCTGAGATTCATTATGACAAAAGAAGTATCTGGGTTTTTTAAATGAGAAGGTATTTAAAAACTCAACAATTATATTATGGAAAAAAACGACCTGCAGTTACAATTATACCAGACTAAATTAATCATTGCTGTATGATTTAGGGAATCCCTTGACTTCAGTGCATGCAGTTAACAAAAACGGGATTAATTACAATGTGTTAGCGAGGTAAGCAGGTGTCAGGGAAATGGAACAAAAGGAGCTGGTTATGTTTGTGTGTTCTCAGCTGCCTGAACAAAAGGACATCATGCCTAAAATTCATTAAGAGAAGTTCAATCTACAAAGGATTCCGATTTGAGTGAAATAAACCAAAAAGCCAAGAACAAAATTTCATCAAACAAACAAACACTCCTACAATATACTTTTTTCTCTCTTTCCTGTTAGGTATTAGTGAAAATACTGCTAGTCTGGGAGATAAGATCCCCTGCTCGGTCACAAAGCACCCGGTAGTGACATAAGAAATAGCAGAGGAGGAGAAAGACTGCCAACCCACACAGACTTTTCCACAAAATACACCAATACTGTGCTAATTTCTTCTAATAAGCAATTACTAGTTTTCTGTTTTATCTCTAAGTCTTCAACATGTATCAAAAGACTACTGTCACAGTGATTGCCAAACAGCTATTAAAGTGTTAAAATATGGGGGGAAAAAATCTATTAATTTACTTTGTAACTTTATTTGGACAATCTCAACAGCTTAGTACATACACCAGCAACACCACATGTTGAATGAATCTGTTCAGCCTTGATTTAAAGGAAAAAGGTCTAAGCACTAATATAGTGTCAGTGAATAAGCCTTTCTAACAAAACTTTACTGAACATCTGTGCACAGGATCAGATCACTTAAAGGCATTAGATGCATTTGTTGAATTCTAAAAGCTTGTTATAAGAGGCAAAGACAGAGCATTATCATTTTGGCAGCTGAACAATCTTAACAGCCATATGATTAGTTAGTTGTTGTGTAAACTGGTTTTGTATCTGGATTGTAACTACTCTTCTACTACCAATTCTTGTCACTAGTGATCTTGAGTGATAATGACTAAACAAAGTTAGAATTCAACTCAGATTAACTAACAGAAGTGAAAATGGCTTTTGATTTACCTTGCAAAAGAGTATGAACTTCAAAGTAGCACTACTCCAAACCAATATAGACCAGAGATGCAAAGCAAACAGGAGTCTAAAGTAACTTTAGGAAGGAGAAAAGTGGAGCAGAAAAAAGAGAGCAGAAGATTTACTTTTCAAAATCATGTTGTCTGTTTGAATTGTTTGCTGATGTTTTGGTTGGTGAAAATTGTTTTGGTTCAGTGAAAGTCTTTATGAGGTGTCAGAAGTGCAAGGCTGACACATAAGTTCCAGAACACAGACCACACACTTCAAGTTATAGGACAAAACCTTGGGTTTCTATGACCTGATACTGACAGGTAGCTACAAAGTGAAAGCAGTGATGATTAACACTCCTATTCACACTTGATAAAACAAAATTTTAATGTTAATCTGATTCCTGTGGGGTATTTTCGATCTCCCTAAAGGAACGGTTCACTGCTTCAAAATGTGAGCCAGTTAGCTCACCACAGGCCTTCGCACAGTCTATTCTTCCATATGGTCTCTTCCAAACTCTTCTCCACTTCAGTATGAGAACATTTAGGCTTTGTAATTAAGGCATTAACACATAGCAATAATTTATCAAAACAAACAAACCAAACCAAAACAATTTCCAGATTCTTGTAAGCTGCCACCTGTAACAGGTATTTTAGAGTTAATTATTTTAATGTAGCTATTTGTGGACTGCTCTTTTAAGAGTTCTGTGCTTGTAAAACAAGACACAGTAAGCACAATTTTAAAAATAATTTTATTTTTGATCTTCATATTTTCTGATACTGAGCTGCTTCCTAGTACTAAAAAAGATAGAGTTCAAGCAACAACGAAACTCTGGTTTGAATTTTTCCATTTTGCTGCTTCATTGGAGACTTGCCAGCTGCATTAAAGATAGCACACACTAAATGTGTGTTGTCCCTTTTGTTGGTAGAAATTTCAGCTGATGTTCTCTTAGCTGTTCAAGAAATTAACAATGTAATCTAATCAGAAGTAGCCATGTGCCTTACATACCAACAAAGAATAATGGCACCTCGATTTACTTCTGCCCAGGTCTTCAGGTTCTCAATACCAACACGTTCCACCAGTGTTCTTCCAAAGCAAACTGTAAAATATGGGAAATAGGCAGGGGAAGAAAAAAATGAGACAGTATCTTTCTACAAAGAAGCCTGTTGAATGTTCACTGTAGTTGCCATTAAATTAAATAGTTTTTAGTCACGAAGTATTTGCTAAGATCTGCTCCCCCAAAATAACTGAGTCTTCAATGCAAAGCAGACCTTTACAGATATTGGACTACTTCCGTACTGCTTGAAATTTGTTACACAACAGCAGCACTGTGTGACAGTTTACTAGTATAAAGTATGCAAACTTACTGTTTGTTTTTCAAAAGAGTGTGA
The DNA here is from genome assembly GCA_013397565.1 of Ptilonorhynchus violaceus. Lineage (NCBI taxonomy): Eukaryota > Metazoa > Chordata > Aves > Passeriformes > Ptilonorhynchidae > Ptilonorhynchus > Ptilonorhynchus violaceus. The sequence continues at coordinate 153,219 of VZRJ01000818.1, forward strand.
AAAGGCTATTAATATCTTAGAGGAGGCATCCAGTCCAAAGAAAGAACTTGGCAAGAATCACAGAATCATTCTGGTTGAAAAGATCATTATATGTAATATACTAAATGCATACACACCTCTGTTGAAAAATGCTACATTTTTAAGCATCTGACTCTACAACTGAAGGAAAAGAATTTGCACAGAAATTACTTAAAATTTCAGAGCTAATCCTTTATTGATGCAAAAAAAATTCCTAGGAACTCTGTTTCTTTCAGCTCTACTGATCCTCCAATGGCCTCAATATCCAATATTTTCTTCAATGGCTTTGAAAGCCTAAGTTCATTTCAGATTCATTACACTAACGACATATGCAAAACAAAGAACCTAGGCTGACCTCAAGGCCCCACCTGAATTTAAAGAACTGAACTTCATGAAAACTGTTCTTACAACTTGCATGCTGAGCAAACTTAGCAGTAAACAATACAAAAAAACCCACCCAACCCCAATGAACTCCAACTTCCAAACAAGCTATTTTTCACTGTCACTTTAGATCTGAATTCCACCTGGAGAGAGGTCAGATTTTATGCAACTTGTTCCCCATGTGATAACAATTTGCTTGGGGTTTAATGCCAATTCAATAAACTCAGAGCAACAATTCGGAACGGCACTTTTTGGAGGAAAGCAAAGACAACAGCATGTGATTAGACTGGAAATTGCACAATTTTAGCAGAAATAAATCCAGATTACTATCATCATTTCAGTTAGGCTAGTCTCTGAAAGACACTCATAAACCTTTCCTTTGCACATTTTCAATCATCTACTTGAGAAGGAGGAACACAACCTACTTTCAGAAACATTTCATAAAGCACAACTAACATTTTTAAAGGAAACTCTGGCTGCATGAATGTAGCAAGAAGAAAAGAAATAAAAAAGTTTAACAAGGTCTGATAATTCTACATAGCAAAAAACCCACTACACACAGAAAAGTTCCCTCAGACTATACTTTGCCATCCACTTTGTTTCATTTTTTGAGGTTTTTGTATGAGAAAAAGTAATCACTATTAGGATAGGGTTATACACACAAAAGATTTTACAGTTATGTAATAACATAAGTTTAAAAGCTAAATTAAGATGAGAACATCTGTGCCCAATATATCTGCCTTATGGGACATAAACTAGCAAAGATGTCCTATTTTTGTGCATGAATTATTGTAATAACAGTTACAAAGCATTAACCCAGCAGCACTAATGAACACAGTAAAGATTACAGTTTGGCTTACAAGCACTAATGAAACAGGGGTTCCTGTAAGAAAGAATTTACTGTTAATATTATTATCCTTAAACTACTCTTTAATTTAGCAAAGCTATCAAGACATTTTAAGCACAGAAATGAACTGGTCCCAAACACACTTTAAAGTCCTGAGAAAAAAACCCAACCACTGCTTGCACTGCAAAAAAAGCAAACATATCCTTGGCATTCTGTTTGTATAGCAGTTCACAACAGCAAAAAGATACAAACAATAATGTTGAATTTTCCATATACTCAAAGAAATAAATGCAACAATCTTATTTGAGGTCAGATAGCCAATTACTCTGAAGTCAATTTGATCAAATAAAGCTGAATTTCCAACATACCTTCTTTTCCACTCTCTCTCATTTTTACATCTTGCTCTATTAACCATTTCAAAACTAGATGGCCTGCCGGATGCTCTGCAATATGAAGCTTTAAGGGAAATAGACAAACCAAAACAAAACCAAATTATTTAGTGATGATATTTCAAAATGCAGTTACATGTCTGGCCATAAATATTTCTGCTTGATTTATTCACTCTGTTGTCAGATGCCACATCACACTGATTCACTGACTCATCACCTATGCAAATAACAACAAGTCTGATGCAAGTTTCTGGATACTAATTCAAACTGATCACTTTAATTTTTATCATCTTCCCTGTAACATCTAACTTTCAGTAATAAAAAGTATATCAATCAACATTTCATCCACCCTTCCAATAACTTCATTCTTACTGAGCAGAATCTCTTGGTCTAGCTGCCTCTGCCAGAACTTCCAGACCTTTCACATTTCCACACTTGAAAATTCACTACAGTAAGGTTCACAGAAGCTCAGAGAAAACACGAGTAGTTCATGTAAAATTCTGTAAAATGTGTATCAAAGAAGGGGAAAGACAGAGCTAATTCACCAAAATAAGAGAAATCTGGAGGATATCTATTTTAAACATAGTGTACATTGCATTTTTTTGTTTTCTAGCTACAGACACATATCTGACTGAACAAAGTAGAGGAGGGGCACTCTTCGAAGAGAAGGTCACACTGTGAAGACAAAAAGCTCTTATCTAAGATCTTTCCTTGCATGGAGATATGCACATCTGAAAGCTACGAGACCCTCTCACTCTCAGTGTAAACAGTCAAATGACCCATAAAACTTTGATAAGTGCTTGATAGCATAGTGATAACATTAAAAGAGAGACTCTATAACATGCTTGTCAGCTACCTTCCCACTAAGTGTGTAAAGCAGTTCTGAAGATTCAAGATCATGAAGCACCTTGCTCTACAACTCATATGAAATGCTGGCTCAAGCCACCATCCATCCAGATGCACTAATAATAAACTATGAAATCAACGTGTCAGAAAACAGGATCATGTCTAATGTACAAGTGCTATCAGGGCAGTAGGCTGATGTCTCGCATAAAGGAAAACAAGATCAGACTTCATTTTAGTAATATAGAAGATAAGCAAGATCTTCGCACCTTGTCTTCTGTACATTACCTGTCCATCACGGCCACCCGGAACGAGCTCTTCTGCTGCTAAATTAGCAATTGCATCTAGTGCAGGCTGGATGTCACCAAGAGCTGTTCTTAAGATGTCAGCAACCAAGACAAAGGTAGCTTTGTCTATCACTACTTCTTGGGTATGTTCTTGCAAATATTCTAGCAAAGGTGAAGAAATGGCTTCCAGGAGTTCACGGCGACGGAGGTCAGTATTCTTCTTACTGATGAAAAAGAGACAGCACATCACTGCCCAAGATTTGCACTGTATGCACACCAAGTAACAACAAATTCAGAACATATGCGCTATTTGAGACACACAAATTACTGGAAGATTAAAATAGAGGCGCTATTGCTCCCTCTGTTTCATGTGCAATTAAACACGTTGCACACAGAATTTAAGAACACAAGGAGTGAGAAAGTGTTTAAAGTTGACTGCCTCTAAACCTCATAGAGTTTTTTCTTAGTGATATTTACCCTGTTTATTTTCTTTTCATTTTGTTATCTGAACTATTGAGATGTACTTCTTACACAGCTTACTATCTAAAATTGCTCATTCTTCAAAAGCTGATAAGGATCAATGTCAATACCAGAGACCGAAATCAAATGAACAATTTCCATTTTTATTGCTAGATTTTCAGATATACTTTTATGCTACTCAAAGCACCAGTAATGCATATTACAAATTTTCTACTACACTAAATTTGATCTGTGAGCTTACACACAGAACGTATCACAATATTTGCCCTTTACAAAAGGGGTAGACTGCTGATCTCTGGTACATTGCTGGTTACCAATCCTCGTATATGAAATTTAACAAAAAAAACCAAGAAAAAAGTAAGGACAGATTAATGTATCTAATAATGTTTATGTATTATTTATATATATTTACATTACTTAGATTTATGATGAAGAAAAGTTGAAATTAAATCATGACAGAACGCTGTGTGAATTCTTCTGGGGTCTAAGAAAAACAATTTAACCTTCATATCTGAGTTACCTATAGGCATTTCCATCGCCCTGTTGCAGAAGTGTGATGATTTCTGGAACAAAATGTGCAGGATCTCTAGGACTTAGCAAGTACAACAAAACCTTCTTTCCATATTTGTTGTTTATGATATCAGGCAAAGAAGCATTTATTTCCTGTGAGAGTAAATGAACCACAACAAAACATTAACGACACAACAGTTCTTGGTCACTATCAGTATTAGAACTGTGAGAAAGTACTAGAAGAAACTCTAAATGACACAGACGTGCTATCTCTTGTTGGTAATGTTGCCATTTGAGCCCTCATGGAAGAGAGGGATTTCGTGCTAAAATGTGCCTGAACCCTTACACATGCCAAGCACTCAATGCACAGTTCCAATCACATACAAAGGTTCAAAGCACCACACACATACTCTGTCCTGGATTAAGACTCCGTGGACCTTAAGAGACGATTAGGAGAAAGGACCTTCCTCAAGAGGATTTAAAGAGCTTAAAACCTTCTCTTAACTACAAATTTTCAGCCATACTGCCAATCCACATAAAAGATTAATTTTGTAATACTACCAAAAAAACCCCCCAAATCAACAAAAAAGCCCCTTGCTTTTTCTCGCTCTCAAATATTACTAGTCTTTCTACCTTCCTAAAGCTAAATTTTATTATGGATAGAATGATAGCCTGTATAAGGTGTTTTAGAAGTCTTAACTGGTCTTTGAGGTAATTTTAAAGACTGGCTTCTTCTAAAGAGTATGCTTCAATGCTTGATTTTAAGATGCTTCCACCTCATCATCTGCTACTAGTTTTCATTCACAATCTGAAGATCTGGTTTTGATCTTAAGATCTTTTTTTCCTTTTCTTGCCATCCTTTCCCTTTTCTTAACCTCATATAAACCCTGATGGGCCATTTGTGTATGTGTGAAGGCCACTCCTCCATGTTCTTCTTTACTCTTCTTTCCAGATTGATGTGGTAGGATGATCAAACAGTAAGCATTCCATTATCTTTGATGATGTATTAATTTCTGATCTCCAATGATTCTGTAATTAAATGACATCTTGGAAACTCAGCAAAAGACAGAGTAGCTGAACTAATAACTCCTCAGAAAGCAGAGTGCTTGTAACATAATACAGGAACAGGTCAATTATCTCATATTAAGACACCTCTGATATGTCAGAACCTATTTCCTTAGACCTTTCCCAGAAGTTGTTACATTCCAGACTGGGCTCTGGAAACAAAACCCAGCAGCACTCACAGCCGAAATACTTGAGGAACAAAAGCCACCTCCATATGAGAGATGCTTTCATCTCTCCAGATCCATTAGGGAGGCACAGACTCAGGGCCAAATCTCCATGCTAGGGTACAAATTCCCAATTCCCCCCTACACAAAGTTGCTCAAGGAAAGAATTGCTCCTATTTTTCAAAGCAAGCCTCATTTGAACCACTTTCTCCTCATATTCTTCTTCCACATGTGGAACATTTGCCTCATCTTTATCTCCCTGCCACTTCCCCTAAACCAGTCAGTCCTTAAAGCTATACCATAAGCACTACTACAAGCAGGTTACAACATGTACATCAATGTTAATTTCTCTGCTTACATGATCAAATACTTTTGCTTGTAAAATCCATAAAGTAATGTCATTCTAAAGTTTTCCACCGATTTAATCTCTTGAAATACTAGTAAAGCTCAAACTTCTGTGATAAAAGACTTCGACTTTAAAGAGACTCCAGTCACCAATTATCCAGAATGAACATGTACTAAAATGGAAAATTTCAGCAAGCACTGAATCTAGCTTAAAAACTAATTCACATAAATAATTCAAACAACATATGAAAGTGCTAAGGTCTGCTATGAAAAGAAAAAATCTGATGATGATATATAAATATAATGAAACAGAAATGACGGAAAGTATTTAAATAGTCTAAAAAAACGAAAGACTCCTACTTTCATCCTCCTATACATTGACAAACACACTGACACTATTTAATATACTATTTTAGGAAAATTCAATTGCTTACTGATATAATTAACTGCTTCACAAGTTTAGTGTCATCAATGCAATCAAATGCTGCCAGCAAGACCAGATGAGAAAATTCACCCTGCAAAGACAAGACATTAGAAACTGCATGTAGTCAAGTTTTATGAATACACTAATTGAAGAGTAAGTATTTCTGAGGGTTTGTCTCAAACATAACACAACATGAAGCACGAGGAAATTCTGACTACTGTCATAGAATAAGAGAAGTTCTACAACTACGTTCTCTCTAACAGCAAGGTTTGTTAAGAGAAATCCGTTGTTAAAACAAAGGCAAATCTGCCATTTCAAGTGGATATACTGTTTTATTACACCCAAGCTACTAACCTAATCCTATTGTATAATCACCATTTGAAATCATAGTATTTTCTCTACAGGAACATTATATACAGGCTTTATTTCTATCATAAATTTGCTTAAAATTGAACTGTCACATACAATGTTTTTGGAGATCATGTCTCTGCAATGAGCCATACAGTCTCTACTGCATTGTTGGAGGTCAAGTCTCCAGCACACTCAAAAGGGCACAACCAAATTCACTTTCACGTCAGTGAGACTCTGGGTCAAAGTGAAGCCAGACCTTCAGTGCTCCAGTATTGTGTCAGCTGTTATTTACCCACTGTCTCATATTTCCATATAATTTATAAAATGGAAGAACTCATTTATTCTGGTATTAGAAAATTACAGACAGAAACATTACCTAGACCAGTGGCCCTCAAAACCTGTTGCACAAAACAATCCATTGTGGTGCAGAAAGAAAATATTTTTGGCTCCATTAATAAACAAATAAAAATAGCCTCTGGTTATTTTTCTCATCCTTTCAAATTTTCTATTTCTGTGTATGTTTTATAATGTATATTATTACAGTAGTAAAGATATGTAATTTATACATAAATATATATATATATTGGGGATGCATGCCCAGGATGTGATCAAAAATGCTTAAAAGGCCACTGATTTCAGACCACATCAACTACTAGCAAATAGAAGAAACACAGCAACCAGGAAGGGAAGTTTAAAAAGGTCTTCTTTACAGTTGCAGTTGTAGTTGCAGTTTTGCCCTACTCCATGAAATCTGGTTGCATCTGTTACTCTGCTGGTGCTGCAGTCTCCAAACATACATGTAACTCATAAAAAAATAGAACAGACTTCTTCCATTCTATGTCACCCCAGCATTAATTTATTTTGAAGCTTCCTGACTTGGAAAAAATATTGAGCATCTTCTAAGAAATATGCATGTTCAAAGACCCTTTCCAATGACATCTCCAATACATCCTTATTTTTCTTCCTCTTCTTTATACAGGCTATTTCACTCCCAGCCAAGGAGAATTAACCAATGAGCTACATGAAGATGCAATATAAGGTTGGGCTCAACAAAAGAAAAAGTAGAAAGAAAACCAAGGAATAACAATGAACTCAGCTACTTTAAAGAAGCCTAGTACTACACATAGTGTCCACAATGAAGCTTCTTGGTGCATCTCTAAATATTTCATACAGTTCAATTATTTCACATTATCTAATACATCATCACTGTTTTAAGATTAGTTTTATTAAGATCTCAAAGTTGTTTACAGTACCAAAGAACATTCAAATCAGCCTCTATCAAATCACTTGTTTCCGAGATTCTGAAATTAATGGTTAATGAACACTCACCGTTGCTATTTTTTCAACATACGTCTTCATAGTTTTCACAATGACTTTTCTGTCCTATCCCAAAGGAAAAGAGGAAACTCAAATGAGCCTAGAACACCAGTGATTCTGAGTGACTAAGTTGCTATTTACACCTTTCAAAAAGATAACCTTTAATTTGCTTACTAAAGCAAAGGCTATTTACCAAAGACTAACATTTGTTCTATTAGTCTACACCTACAACCAGTGTGCAAAGTTAAACCTGAATTGTGACTCAAGCCCAGAGAGATGCTGTGGTGTGTTTACACGTCCAGACCACCAATGGGAGATGCCAAAAAAACTTGCGAAAAAACCCAATAAACGAACAGAATCCCCCAAACCACCACATATGTTCACTCATATTTTGTCCATTTATTAAAGAAGAATGCATTTCACCTCTTCAGTTGGAAAGAAACATATTATACAGGACCTGGAACTCTGGCTTTTTGCAAACCACTATTACTAGCAAGAATTTTTTTGTCAGAAATTTCCCTCACTGCTTGTACTTTTGGCTCTTGCAATCACTACTCAGTCTTCTTCAGACAATTACCCCTAGATCCTAGGAACTTAATCTTTTTTTACGCATTCTTTAACAAGTAGACTATTTTAATAAGTAATATTTTTTATTTTTGAATACAGAAAAACATAGAAGGTATTACAATATCTCTAAGAGGTGATGACATACATTACATCTTAAATATTTCTGGATACTGCATCAGCAGATGAAACTAAAACACAGTTCCTATAACATTTTATAAGTTTTGGCATTCCAAAGCCAAACATGATTTCACATTATGACTTCTTTATTGTCCTTTCCCTACTGCCAGTTTCACTTGGATTAAGAAATCTATGGGACAAATGAAATGCCAATAACCTTACAAAGGAAAAGCTCTATGTGCCACCTGCAAAATCGCTGCTAAAAATAAAAGGAGATGCTTCCACTATAAAAGTTCTAATGAAAGTATTTGATGTTTGCCAATAGAAAAAGAGGGGCCAGTTTTTAACCTTGCTCTCAAATTGTTAATTGCATGAAAATGTGCACAAGCAGAAGGACCCACATGGACAATCACAGAGTGAAACCAAACATTACCTTGGGAGTGCCATGCCACAAACAGTGCATCGCTACTCGGGCTCCATCATGAGTGTGTGCCAGGTAGATGACAGCCTCTCTGATAGCTTCTATCATTTCCTGGGGAAGAAAAGGTAATATAGCAAAAAGATGACAGAAAATGCTTGAGAAATCTCATGGCAGGGTGGTCCTGACAGGACTTTTTTTGTCTGCCCATAACACTATATTGCATCACTGGCTCTACAGAACCACTCTCATTTCCTTGACCTATGAAAAACTGCCTCAAAAGGAGTCCAAAAGACTGTAAATGACACAAGCTTTCTCTCTTTAAAACTACACTGTTCATGCCATGAAATCACAACTATATTGAAGCTTGTCAGCTGTCCTATTACAGAAAATCCAAGAAAGGGTGCTCAGAACTGAGACAGAAGTTAGAGACAAAGACAACATTAATTTAGAAAGAAATCTTTGAAGGTGATGTATATTTATACACACAGAGTACTAGCCAGAAAGTAAGAAGAACTAAAAAGTCATTTAAGCAACAGGTTATGTTAGAAATCAAGTATTACAAGACTTAGGCAAAAGTTATGTCTTCATATCAAAGCAATGAGGTTTTCTGAAGCCATCTGACAAATAACACCATCAGCCAAAGGACCAAATCAAACAATCCCCTCCCGGGTTACTAAATGCTACTTCTGTTTCTATCCAATAGATTTCCTTGATGTGCAGCTCACACCTACCCCTCTTTCTGTCCCTAGGTCTTCTTGCTCTCTATCTCAAGGCTCCAAGCATTTTACCAATTATTTACAAACTGCCCAGTCACAATACAACTGGTGTCACTAGCTCTAAGCACAGGCAGCAACAGATCTACAGAAAGGGTTTTCAAACCTCAAGGAGAACATCCATATACCACCACATCTGCACAAAAAGCCCAGCAAGAAGGAGATACGCCCTTATTCCCCTAATTCACATGAGCCTATGAATCCAAAAGCATTCTCAGACATCGCATTACATGAAAACGTGCACAGGAATGTTTAATTAGGAAAGATCTGGACTCAGAATAGGCCACAAATAGTCCACGACCCTCAGCTTTGGGTTTATTAACAGTAACAAAGAAGTATTCAAGAGTTCAGTCCAGCAGGAAGAGGTAAGAGACAGCCAGTTTGGAAGGCTCTGCCTGGCTTGAAGTGAGATAGTTCTGAGCTGCAGAACCAGGGCAAGGCTGATGGACACAGCTTGAAAACAGGTGAAGTCAAACAGGATATCAGCTTAAACCATGTCACATGCCACAGATACATTTAGGCCTAAATGCAAGAATGTCTGACGTAACCTAAAAACCGAAATTTAATATAGATATAGCAGACAAAGTTTTGGCTGGTGACAGAAGGACCAATCTCATTGTATTTTGGTCAAGCAATTTTTGAACAATGACTGCAAGTCATTAAGAAACTACACACTGGAAAGCTAAAGTACTGCGAGCAATGGCCTTGACTTTAATTATTCCCCAGCTACTAAGAAGGACCATTTAGCAGGAAGAGAGGAAATATCAAAGTCATTTCTTTAGAATTTTTTTTTAAAATTCAAATATCACAAACACTAGTGTGAAAGTTCACTGTGACTGTAAATCTCCATACAATGCTACTCTCCAATTATCTATCCAGAATTACCAGATGTGTAAAACTCTACCAATGTTTGTCTAGTTAACTTAAAATATTTTCATAAAAAGATAAAAAACTTTCACTGTAAGGCAAAAGAAGACAAAAACCAAAATAAACATACTTACAGATCTTTGTTTCGGAAGAGCATAAGTGAAAAAGTCCAAGAATACTTTATGTACCAGTGAGTGCTTTATCACTGCCTCTCTGCATTCGGATAGATGACAATAAGCAACAAGTTCCCCACAAACAATCATTTTAACATATGCTAGCAATACCTTATTTGTATTTTAAAAAGTTAGGCAGCATGGTGTGCAAAAAGCACACAGTTATTTTGGATTAGATGTTCAACATTCACAATACACGGAAAATTCTACCAAAACTTACAAATTATAACACCTATTTTCTCATAAAGACCACTGGAGAAGCATATCTAATAATGCACTATGGAAACACATCATGTTGCGAGATTCCTACTAACCCTCTGACTGGGGCAGAGGACACTTTAATTTGTAGAACTGGAGATCAGAATCAAGATAAGAGAATCATTTTGACACCTGGGACAAAAACATAGACTATTCAATACTACAAAGCAACACTACAGCTTTAAAGAGTATCAGTATAATTGTCAAATGAACTGATAAGAATATAAATACCATTGTTTGTATGTCAGAAACGAACTGGTTTGTGCTAGATTGTCACACCTTAAGCTAATTTTTGTCCTTACTTTTGTGCCATTGGTGTAAGAATCTGCTTCATTTCATCCAAGATGGCCTCTCTCTTTTCAGGTTGAGCTTCTAGCACTTTATCCAGTGTTGCGACAGCTGGTGTCTGAAATGAATGCACAATTGGAGGTTTAATTGTATCCAGTAAGTATCAGAGTTCACAGAAAATTATAACCCTTAGACCCTTTTCAATCAAAATTCATGAACAATATCAAAACCAAAATGAATGTTCTGCAAAACTAACCATTTTTGCTATTTTAAAAATAAAAGGCTACCTTTCTCGAGTATGTCAGAAGCTCTAAATTAAAGTTTCTACAAATCAAATATTAATCATTAGCATACAAAAACAAATTCTATGGTCTGAGCTGGTTTTTGCCTATTATGTCAGCTCGTCACAAGACTGTCAGGTACAAGGCAAAATACCCAAAATTGGCATTGTGTTAAAGTGCTCCTGAGCTAAGCAGAAATCCTGCTTTATGCATATGTCAAAGAGCAACACAACAAGTCAATGAAGTGAAAAGTAAACAAAGGCCCAGAAAATTCCAGTCCAAGAACAGCAGAGAGGAGGAATATACACCATATGCCATACACACTTCCTGGTATCTCAACTAAAGAATTACACTGGTAACTCTTATAAAATAATCTGCTGTTAGAAGAACAGTCTGACTAGATAGAAAATTAGAAGAAATATTTTTTAAACCATCCCTGCTGCCTTTTAAAGACTATATTGTAAATTTCTATACACTCACATTGTGTTAGAGTCTCAGTTTTGCACCACAATGTATGGCTACTTGAAGCACTCATGCCAAGAATGCCAGAATGATGGAAGCTGGATGCAGCTAACACTGCACTTGATTTCAGTGGCTGTTTGTTTCAGTACAAAGTACCACCCATAATCACAATACACAAGCCTCTCTACTACAATGTTGCAAAAAGCTTCACTAAAACTTAAAATGACCCATTAAGAAAACAGAAATGAGCTGTTAATTTTTTAAGACAATTTTAACACAAATCTTGGGTAAAAGTATGCTGGGTTGTACAACAGGTGCAAAAGTCATTGGAGTAGAGGGAATAATTGACTAAAAGGGTTTTGTACTTTGTAGCAAAATTCCTGACTTTAATGGAAATCAACTTTCCAAGTCAGGAGGAAGAAAAAAGACCATTCAAAAGAATGGAGATTGTACTTTTTAAGGTCCCCACTACCTGGTGAGAATCCACATCTAAATGGTTTCAACAGAGTTTGGACTCAAGTCCTACAGTCTCCATGGCAAAAGAAAGCAAAGAAAAATTAAGCCTAAATGGCATACTGTTTATGGATACAGGCCCATTCAGTCCACACTCAGTTCACATGAGACATAAGGTAGTTTGGACACAAGAGTCATCTACAGTATTAGGGGAGAATTACACCTAAACCTTTCCTCAGCATGGATGATTTCAGCCTCGATACTATGACAACTGAAATTATATAATAATAAACTGCATTTGATGAGCAGAGCAAGCTCATACATGAATATAGTGTATTTTACATAGTTCATAGTTCAAACTGAAAAAAACCGATTTCACCTAGACTAGAAATGTGCACGTAACCATTACATTTAAACATGCTAAACTAGACTACCTTTGGACAGCTGACAGAAAGAAATGTAATCAAAAGAAGTAGTACATAACATAGGTAAGTTATTACCTATTACTCAATACCTTAGTGGCTAAACTACCTTAAACTACAAAGTATTGAAAGACCACCTTGTAAACCTGGAAAGTGTTCCCGTACAGTTCTTCTGTCAGCATATTCCTCTGCTCCAGAATGGCTTTGTCATTATATGCATATTCCACTACAGCAGATGCCTCAGCATGACGGAGCATTTTTTTCACATTGCCTTTAAAACTTTTTATTATTTCTGCAACCTGTGCTTTTGTCCTGTTTTACGGGGAAATACAAATAGCAGGAGTTAAAACTTCAAGAGATAAGCTACCTATTGATAGTTTTATTTTCAGAAACACATTTAGGTAGTAAGTTTCAGCATAAAACCCACGAAATACATCCATCTGGATCAGCCTTATGGCACTTACAAAAATATGGAAGGAAAGAAAGGAATATGGAGAAATTTTAAGGCACTTTGGGGGAACAAGCCAGTGAATAAATTCTACAGAATAAAGGATACCATCCTGAAACACTAAGCAAGGAAAATTTTTAAAAGCCAGCTTTTTATATACTGCAAAGATCAACTTTGAGCATACATTTGACTTTTTTCTGACACATTTTCCTTGACATTTACAGCTTTAGCTTTACTTTTTTGCAAAAGGAAAAATATTGTTAACACTCCCCTGCCTTATCCTTATTAAAAAGATGTTTCCAGAGGCATGTTTTTTATTCATGATCGATGCACTATAGATTAAGAACAGCATTCACACTGGAAATGAAACAACACAACACTGATCAGAAAATTCACTTCATACTTACCCATACATAAGAAACTTCTTCACAATATTTCTGGAATATTTTGACTTGCTCAATTCTACTAGGTTATCTAGAAGGGAGAAACATTCAGCTGGTTTATTTTTCACTGCATTAACTCTACAAAACAACATGTTAGTATTTAAATAAGTTTGAAAAGTTCGCTAGAAATAATGCATCAGTTCAGAAAAAAATGTAAAAATATTCAAGAGAAAACAATACGGCTTGTTTAAATGCATCCTAAAAACAATACAGAAGCATATAGGTAAAACGAAAGTACCTTTTAATTCTTCAAATGTCTCTTGCCTTTGCTTCTCATTACCATACTGAATAAAGCACTGGATCACTCGAGTTGAATCATGTGCAAACGCCAGCTAAAGGACAGAGATATTTCATTGCTCTAGCCCATTCAAAAGGCATTACGCACCACAATTATTTTAAGGTATGTGCTCTCTGGTATAGTTTCTTTCCATATGTAATGCCAATTATAAAATTAGAAAAGCAGTTACCAGTTTGTAACAAAACAAGACTTAAGGGTTTTTACCCCTTTACAAGTACTCTGTCGAAGAAAATATAGATGACACTTGCAGCTGCTGACAACTAAGGACATGCACTAAGGTTTTTCATACTGAAATAAAACCATTAAATGGTATCTCAACTTTTTTCATGTTATTTGTAATTTCAGAGTGAGTGTGATGATACAGTTCCACTTCAGCATGGAATATCAAAAATTCAGCATGTTCTTCCCTGCAGATTTATACATTTCAAGAATAAAGCCGAAAGACTGTTTAGCAATATTAAGCATCAGGACGCTAGCATCACTAGAAAGCTGCAAAGCAACAATTTTAACTAATCAAAATTCTGAGTTCCTGAACCCCAATTAACACCAAATTTCATTGGACTAAGGCTGCTTCGCAAATCAAACAGCCTTTTACAACAGGCTGACAGACAAAGCATCCCAGGACTACCGTCCCGAAATAGAGGTGCCAGATGCAGTCTTTCAGCCCTGTTTTTGTTCTTTTTACTCACAGTTTCACCATTTTTTAAAGACACTTTTGTGAACTTGTAGACTATCCCCTTCATTTTTCTTACATTTTTAATTTTCCCATGAAGAAGCTTCTGTAGTTCATTCATCAGCTTTTCTCGTTTCTCCTTATCACATTTCTTCCTACAAGCAAGAAAAAACTAGTAAAACAATTTTAATTGGGCAAGCAGCTTTTTTGTAGTATGATTCACTTATATTTATAAATTAAGAAGCAAGACAGTACAAAATAAAACCAGGTTGGCTTCTGCTAATCCAAATTTACACTGTCACTCAGTAAGCCTGTACAGAGGTGTAATTAACCTGTTTCAGTTCCTGGAAAGCAAACCAGAATTCCACATTTTAATGTTATTCTTTTGTTGAGTAACAGTATTATTTGAAACATAAACTCAAATGTGCAGAGTTGCTTACAGAATCAAAGATCTATAAGCATCTTACAGCCAAATTTGCAAAGCACAAAAACTTAGAACAAGCAAAATTAACTTTTCTTGCTGACATGGGGCCCCAGTTCTAGAATACACCCCCAGAGAGAAAAGATGAACCTTCATAAAAAACTCAGGCAGTAATCCCACTGCAGGGTCAGGGTGAATCAGTACCTGTATTTGTACTTCAGAGTTCAAAAAAACCTGCTTTGCATTTCAGGGTTAAAAAAAAAATATGACAGCTTCTTAAACATTTACTCACAAATTTTAGCCTAAAATACAAGTTCAGGCATTCAGACATTCCTAGCACCATGGGTTACTATTCCCCGTTTGAACTGCCTACGAAATTGCATGCAACACTACTGTTCACACACAGAGACTCAGTTTGGAAATACAGTTTTATATCATTACAAGAGGAGAAACAGAGCATTCTGGCAATTTATGACTAAAAGTCAACAGAGTGAAAGGAAAAAAAAAAATTACCTTCTCACACTTTCCCATATTTGTTTTGATTTTACAATTATGTCGTAATTACTTTTATCATTAATTTGTCTGGTTTGCTTTAACTCTTTCCTTTTCTTTTTGAAGTCACTCCATTTTGGCTTCTTAGAATCTGATCCTTAGGACAAAATAAATACATTTTCTACAGTCAATAAAAGAACAGTAATAGAATTCGTTATCAGTATAGACTGTGGCAGCTCTATGACTCAAATTGCTAATGATTCAGGACCTTTGCCTGCAGTAACCCAGCTAGACAACATGAAACCATAAATATTGAACAAGTATTCTAAACTAGCAATCACCACTTCTAGACTGTTGGAAGAACAAGGCAAACAATTCATTTTCCTCAAAGCTGTCAAAAGATGCATTGCAAATCTCTTAATAGCTTGAAAATTGACTGACGGTGTACCTAGCAGCCTATGACTGCCCCAATTATTCTCCCTTTTTAGTTCACCCTTTATTCATGCATACCTTTTGCCTCTCTCAAAAGGAGAGCCCTAATTCAAAGATACATATCTGAAAACTCAAAAAAAGGAAAAGAATTAAAGCCTTTTGACATGGCTAATCTTTTTACTCAGTCAAATTCCTTAAGCACGGGATTTTACTATACAACCACTGTACACTGCAACACAACAAACTCGGTGAAGTAACATTAAGAAAGTGCCACAAATTATGGAAAAACGTCAAGTACTGGATTTTAGTTTTATTCATACCTTGACAAAAACCATCATCCTGTATTACATGGCTTCACAGAAGCAATTAATGCTAACTACTAGTTCTAAAGGGAACATTAAAGACACAGCCTTAAATTTTTAGAGCTTAAAGCACCGCTCATTGGTATTTAGCAGCATGCACTTAACTGTCTTACCCATTCAAAAACCATGCTTTCCTTTTACAAAGCATGTTACTGATTTTTTTACATCGCTCTCCTAAAGCAACAGTGACAAGCAAAACTTGTAATGCTTCAAGAGCAGTACAATACACAGAGGCTTTTGTTTACTCTTATAAACAACACTGAAAGGTTTGCTGCGAATTTTCTTTTCTTTAAAGCAGCGTAATAAGAACATTCTGTTGGTATTAGATTTCCAGACATCTAGTACATGTTCTGTGTGAAACCATTCTACAAACATACAAGAACAGCAACAAAAAAATACTCAACATCATCTACTGTCCTTCAAACAAATAACATTTTTCTGCAAAACTTCAGAACCCCTCACTTAAGATTCCACTTCTCACTTTACAAAGCTGATTAATTGTCCCAGTAGAGCTTTGCTTTACAGCAGAGGAAGGGACAAGATGAAGACCTGATGCAGAAGAAATTAATTTTAAAAAGAAATCCATTTAAACAGTGATAAAACCAGACAACTATTTAGGCTTTCTGTATAAACAACAGGAAAAAAAAGCTGTAAAACATAAAAGCAGTGTTAACACCCATGATGTCTTTTTTTTTCTTAAAGGATGTTACCAGATAGTCTAGACCACAGAAATAAAATAATGTAAAGGAAAATCAACTTTGTTTCATGAATTTCTATTCCAAAGTTTATAGCACGTACTTTTAGAACAGCTGATTACGTTTCCAAAACAGACTATGAAAAGCTCTGTATTTTCAAATGTCTTAAAACTGCCAGTTTCTAGCTACCACTTAACACTGCCATTAAAATAAACAGAGCTTTAGGATGGTATGGCAACTTTGAAATTTGCTTCTGTGTCTTTGACATCCAAGAAAACTCCAAACTGTTGATTTTCATGACTTCAGCCTCAAGCTTAGTTAAGAGAAGTAATTTTTTCCACAGCAAAGATTAAACAGGAAGTAAACCTGGAGTTAATTCAATCAATTTGGAAAGGCAGGGGGACAGAGGAAGATCCAGATGAACAATGGGTTTCCCAAAACCTGGTTTCCATTGATAATCCAGGCTTAAAAATCTGCTCACCTCCCTCTTCACCATCCTGGAGTTTTCTCTTCTTTGCAAACTTTTCTGGTTGCTGTTTATTCTTGAATTGTTTGACAGTAGCTTTTCCAGGTTTTAACTGTCCTTTAACGAATTTCTTGGAAATGGATTTAGGCTTTCCCTCCTCATCTCCTTTGTTAAAGACTTTCTTTGGTGGACCTGAATCTACTAACCAAAACACAATAGAAATTAAAATGCTATCATATAGCTATTGTTGCTTCAAAACTAAAAAAAAAATAAATTACTGTAACAAGAATTAAACTACTTTGTAGTAACAATTCTATATTTAACAATAATTCTTACATGCTTCCCAAAGCCAGTGTTTTCATTGCAGCCCCTGGGTGTGCAAGTTTTCTCCAGGGAAGTTTTGCCCAGGTACTGTTTTCTGTGCAGCAGTGTAACGGCTTAGGCATAAAAAGGATTATTCTACACTAAGAATTTCACCACCCCTGACATCAAAGTCATCAATCCCCAAGTCATCTTTTCATAGCTTGGGATCAGAGCTGTTGAAACACTGTGTGTTCTGAGGAGAGAGCAAACACTGAAAGGCATCTTCTCAATCCTAACCCACAGCACGTGCCCACAACCCACCTTCACCTCTCGAATAATTTTTTTCTTAATGTGGGAAAGCAAAGTCTAGAATCAAAAGGTCATCAACTTCAAAATTTTAACTGAGAGTATTTCAGGTGATGATTCACCTGAAATAAGAGCTGAAGGGCTTGCAATGCAATCTATTTAAAGCATTTCAGCAAGTCAGTGGCTCATACAGTCACTACAGTTTTGAATGCAAGACAAAGTCACAGAATGGCTGCGGCTGGAAGGCACCTCTCAAAGTCATCTCTTCCAGCTCTCCTGCTCATGGAGGGCCACCCACAGCTGGGTGGACAGGACCATGTCTGGGTGGTTTTTGACTATCTCCAACGTGGGAAACTCCACCATCTCCCTGGGCAACCTGTACCCATGTACAGTCACCCTCAGGATAAAGAAGTCTTTCCCGATGCTGAGAGGGAACCTCCTGTGTTTTAGTTTGTGCCCACTGTTCTGTTCTGTCACTGGGCACTACTGGAAAGAGTCTTGATAAACTTCACCAGGCTTCTGCTAGACCATTTCTCCGACCTGCTGACAACCCCCTGCAGGGCAGCATGACCCTCTGGTGCATCTGCCACTCCTTCCAATTCTATAAATCTGTAAGTGGTACACTTTGCCCCATCATCCAGATCATCCATGAAGCTGTTGAACAGAACTGGACCTTATACTGACTCCTGGAGTCCACTGCTAATCAGTGGCCCCCAACTAGAGCATCCTAGCCTCTGGACCCAGCCGTTCAGCCAGTTTTCAATCGACCTCACCAACTGCTCATCCAGTGCTCGTCCTTAATTAATCAGCACCTCTGTGAGGATCTCATAGGAGAGGACACACTGTCAAGGTCTTATTTAAATCCAGGTAGACAACACCCACGTCTCTCTGTTCATCTGCCAAACTAGTCGTTTCATAACATAAATTTACCACGGGAAAAAACCCACCGAACTCCAAGCATGCCGGTACACAATCATAATCATTCAGTATGGGCTCCTATTAGCGACCCTTCGCCATCTTACCATTATCTTTTTTAAATTTCCTTTTCCCGTGTGGCACTTTTCCACGAGGTCCTTTTGCACTCTTGCCCACGAACTTCTTTTTACCCTTGTTTTCCATTGCGGCAACACTGCAAACGGAGCAAAAGACAGCATTACTGGACCGCCGAAGCTCCCCTGTGAGGAAAAGAAGCCTGCGCCTCCTGGTTAACACTCGTGGCGAAGCTAAACCCTCCCAGGTGGACGGTGGAGTACCAGACGCCGTGCCCAGGCAGGGAGGCTCAGCCAGGCAGGACCGCGGTCCCCGCTCCCCACAGCTCCCCAAGATGCCCACGGCTGCCCACGACGCCCAGTCCTGGCCCGGTGGCGGCTCCCGGGCCCCGCGCCGCTCTCACCCTACACGTGCGGCCCGACCGCGCCTGCCGGCTCCCTGAGCCTGGCTCGCTCCCCATTGGCCACCGAGCCGCTGCCGCGCGACACTGCCGCGCTGCCCTGCCGTACAGCGCGCCGGGGCGTCCTGGCACTGTCTCCCCTCACCCCCCCGCCGCACCTTGGGATCCCCCGCGGCGCTTCCCGTCTGTGGAGGCTGGGTCAGGCTGGGACAGCGCCGTCGGGGAGCCGCTTTGCGGAGACGCACCTGGCGACAACAAGCGTCCGTGAGCCAGCGCTGTGCCCTTGTGGCCAATGGTATCCTGGGGTGCACTAGAAGAGTATTCCCAGTAGATCGAAGAGGTGATCCTGTCCCTCTACTCAGCCCTGGTGAGGCCTCACCTGGAATACTGGGTCCAGTTCCGGGCTTCTCAGGACAAGAGAGACATGGAGCTCCTGGAGCAGCTCCAGAGAAGGGCAACAGAGGTAATTAGGGGACTGGAGCACCTCTTACAAGGAAAGGCTAAGGGAGCTGGGCCTGTTCACAGAACCACAGAATATGCTGAGTTGGAAGGCACCCAAAAGGATGAAGTCCAGTTCCTGGCCCTGCAGAGGACCATCCTCAAGAATCAAACCATGTGTCTGAAAGCATTATCCAAATGCTTCTTGAACNGGTGATCCTGTCCCTCTACTCAGCCCTGGTGAGGCCTCACCTGGAATACTGGGTCCAGTTCCGGGCTTCTCAGGACAAGAGAGACATGGAGCTCCTGGAGCAGCTCCAGAGAAGGGCAACAGAGGTAATTAGGGGACTGGAGCACCTCTTACAAGGAAAGGCTAAGGGAGCTGGGCCTGTTCACAGAACCACAGAATATGCTGAGTTGGAAGGCACCCAAAAGGATGAAGTCCAGTTCCTGGCCCTGCAGAGGACCATCCTCAAGAATCAAACCATGTGTCTGAAAGCATTATCCAAATGCTTCTTGAACCCTGCCAGGCTGGTGCTGTGACTGCTTCCCTGGGGAGCCTGTTCCAGTGCCCAACCACCCTCTGGGTGAAGAGCCTTTTCTAATATTCAACCTAAACCTCCCCTGACACAACTTCAAGCCATTCCTTCGGGTCCTGTCATCGGTCACCACAGAGAAGAGATCAGTGCCTGCCCCTCCGCTTCCACTCATGAGGAAGTTGTAACTGCAATAAGGTCTCCCCTCGGTCTCTTCTGCTCCAGGCTCAACAGACCAAGTGACCTCAGCTGGTCCTGATATGGCTTCCCCTCACCTTGTGGCCCTCCTTTGGGCGCTCTCCAATAGCTTTATATCCTTGTATTGTGGCACCCAAAACTGCCTCCAGGACTCGAAGTGAGGCTGCCCCAGTGCAAGAGCAGAGTGGGACAATCCCCTCCCTTGCCCAGCTGGTGATGCTGTGCCTGATGCCCCCTGGGACACCCCAGGCTGGCTCTCCTGGCTGCCAAGGCACTGCTGACTCATGTTCAACTTGCCATCCACCATTCCCTTCTCCTGCCTTTGCTGCCTGGCACTCTGGCCCTCTTCTCTGGTGCGGATTGCCCGGGGCACAGCAGAAATGAGAATGTGCCACAGCAGGGATTAAGTGGCAGTGATGCCAGTGAGCATGTAGTGGTGTGAAAGGCCATTGGCAAGTGCTGGTTTACTCAAGGTGGGTTGGGTAAGGGCTCCTGAACAGGAAAGGTGTTCATAAATGTGCTAATTATTACGCTTGTTTACAGAGGTAATTCTGTTTTCTTGGCCTTCATTTCACTGAGGTCCCATCACTCACATGTGCAGAAGCAGCCAAGGTAAGCAGTTCCAAGAGCAGGGAGTCTTTACAGTGCAGAGCAGGCACGTGAACCCAGAGCAGCAGAGGTTGAGGCTCTTACCGCAACTTGGGCTTCCCTGAACACTCTGCGATCATTCCAAGCACTGTAACTGGAAACTGTTAAAGAGCAGGTATGAGGGAAACCCTTTGATCCATGTGACTTAGCCCAGCCAAATTCCAACACGGTTTCTGATGCCACAAGTAGCTTAGATGGGCCATACAAAATCACCATAAAACTTGTCCGTTACCACTCCTGGCCATCCTTGTGTCTCCCTGCCCCCTGCTGTATGTTGATGCCTTTTTCTGTGCAACTTGGTGAGAAACCTGGAGAGCTGCTGTGTGATGTGACCAGCATGTGCTGTGTGATGGAGCACAGGACAGAGCACAGGACACAGGTGCAAGCTAACAGGGTGTAGCATAGCTCCTGCTCTGTTTTTAGGCCAGTTTCAGCAACTCTCAAGATGCTTACACTGAGGAGCAACTTTTTATGCACAAGGTCTGTCTTTCTGCAGTCTCTTGACTGCCATGCTGATGTTGCTTTTCAATTCTGAGGCCAGACCTGGATGCCCTTCCCTGAGGAGTAACATGCTTCCTGTAAATGTGTCCCAATTCTTCTGTGTTGAGTATGGGCTGCACCTGTGAATTGCAGTGTTTTCTAAAGACAGATTTGGAAAGAGTCAGGCCCTCTCTGTCTCAAGAGCTGATCTAGACTGACCAATTCTGATGGAAGTTGTGTCAGTGGCTCCTGGTTGTGTCTGACGTAAATAGAAATTCCGTCAGGTTTGCAGTTAATACAGCTGCATACTCAAAACCTCACATGAGATCTTAAATTGGTCGCTGCTGTTTGTAGAGCTTTTAGTTAATGAAAACGCACTAAAGGCTGTATTCAGTAAGAATAATACCATGTTGATACTTTTCTCTGACTAAATATATCCAAACATTTCATAATGAGAAAAAAACCTCTTTTTTTCTTTACCACCCGCTGATATGTAGGCATAACTTTTTTGCCCAAAAGGGTCCCCAAAGATGGAGATCTAAAGATAGCCTGTAACTGGTTGCCAGTTACTCCTGCTGCCATGCCAAAGTTGGGAAGGGGTGGCAGCATGTAAAGTTTTTGTGAGTTACCATCCATTCCCTGGACTATGGCATAGCCATGGAGGCAGGAGAGCCACAGCTGTTTCACTGCCCCCCACTGCCTACTCCCTATTTTGCTTTCCCCTATGGCTGCCTGCAACCTTTCTGGCTTGATTTTTAATTTTCTGATTGACTTAGAATCACTGCAATGCTCATTGAAAGTCAGCTAAGCTGGAAAAGCTAATGCAATGCAGTTGTACAGAAATGGTGAATTCTTAGTGGCAGTTACAGTCTGTTAGTCTGGGATTCCTGGTTACATTGAGAGCCACAAACTATTTTGCATTTTTGTTGTTTCATTTCCATACTTGGACTGTGTGAGAGAGGAATCAACTCGTGGTCTTTTTCCAAAGCATAGAGACCTAGTAGAAGTGCCAGAGTGAAAGTAATTTAGCTAACAACAGAGAAGAATAAAGAGCAGGCTTCCTGTGCATCTTGATATTGCTTGTTTTCTGTTGTTTCTAGTTAGATAGACCTGCTGAGAGTTTCATCCATGTGACAACTAAAGTGAGTTATATTACCCTTTTTCCAAAGCTGGCTCAAAACACTCAGCTCTAGAGTCATTTGTCCTTATTTCTCAGTTCACTATTTCGAGAGCAGGTGGAGTGTGACATGTACATGTCCTGACATCAATGTTCCCATGAGAATTTCTGAGATCCTTTGAAATCCAGCTTTGTCTTTGAATGTTGTGAGTAAAGGCTGGCCTTTTAATCTTATATTGGTTTCCATATAAAGGCCATGAGTGCTCTTTGACCTACTCGCTTACCAGACCAAGCCCTGTATTCCTAATAGATCTTGGGAAGAAAATACTATTCTCTTCATATTCTTGGGAAATTCCACCTGTATTCTAGCAAAACTGAATCCATGTTTCTCCTCTCAGGATGTGCTTATATATTAGCATAGGAAAACTTTTTCTGCTGGAGTTTTGTGTGATAGTGATTTATTTTAGAGGAAGTACCGTATTCAGTCCTATGCTATTTCCTGAACTCAGGAGTGTTTCCTACTTTGTGGTACCATTCTCTTTTATTAATGCTTTTACAGGTGTTGGATTAATGTACATTTGAGGATCTCTGTCATGTTAGCTGCGTCACCTCAGCCTAGAAAACTCCCCATAACTCTAAAAACAAGTTTCTGTTTCCCCTTCCTCCACTGAAGAAGTGCTAATGATTGTTTGGGATTTCTTCACAGATACTTGCAAATGTTCATTGTAGAAAAAATTCAAATGAAAGACAGTGATTTGAAGTAAAAACTGAACATTGGATTTTGTTCAGAGGCCATTAAACATAAGATTTATTATTATAAGCTCCAGTGCCATTGAACAGTACTTTGTTTGCAGTAGTTTGGAATCATGATCCATTGGATATCTGATGATGGACTAACCAGTTACATGAGGGACATCTAAAACCTCCTGCAAAAAAAGGCTGAAGTCCCAGCAAAATCAGGCTGAAGTCTCAATTCAGTGTTGTGAGATGACAAGCCTGAGAAATGGCCAATCTGGGAAGGGACAGCCACTTCAAGAAAGATATTTTTATGCTTTCCACTCCCTTTTCTTTGGCTTTCTTGACTTTACTTTTGTTTACTTTTGTTCTGTAAACATGTGCATCTGACTAGCACTAGAGTCAGTGTGGGTCAAACCTGGTAAGCTGAACCTGAACAGTTAGCAGGTATTCAGTACCCTCTTGGATGCTTCCAGCAAGAAAGTAATTTTTCTGCCTGGAGTCTCCTGTTGAACTACCGTCCTCCATCCTGCTGACATCCTCCTCCTCCAGCTGCATCCTGACAGTGCATCTTTACCCAGCTTTGGCTCTCAACTTGATCAGTACACGGCTGTAAATATGTGTGTTTTCTAATCATGAAGAAGAAACATGAAAATCATGTTTTCTAATACATGAACCTGTATCTCACATGCTTAAGGAAGAATAAAATGCATGCAGTCTGGAGACTTGTTCTTCCAACCTCTAAATGCCTTTTTTCGCCCTCTCTCTTTTTTTTTCCCCCCAGATGCATCAAAGTTGCTTTTGCATATCATAGTTGTCATACCTATTACAAAGAATTCTGTGGGTCTAGTGCACACAATGTGCAGTAAATCACTATTTCTCTTGGTAACCACTACATTAATAGTAACCATGTTGATTTCCTATACTAATCCTAAGGACAGAATATTCTAATATCAGTTCAGATGGAAGACATCAAAGAGATAAATATTCAAAATGAAAGTAATTGCTACTGATAATGCAATTTATCATGAATTGCTAGGTATATATTGCTGCTTACAAAACTTTAAATGTATCTTTCTGGGATGAAGGTAAAAAAACCAACCTTATGCAATTTTTGAAAGATAAGCAATTAAAGGCACTTCTTACTGCTGCAGTTTTGTGAAGATGAACCTACTAAATGACCATAGATCCAACAAAGCGTGAAAATTAATAGCTCCCTAATAGGATATGTAGTGTCTTTTCTGTTGTGCTTTTTGAGTGTGTAGGATGCAAGAACATCTGTCATTTTTTGACAGGATTAACTATATTAACTATTTTACTATGAATGAGGAAACACTGTATTTCATAATGTGCTCAAATCTGTTCAGAAGTCTTACATTGTAACACCATCACTGTTTGCTCCAGTGTCCCCACAGTTCTGCTTTAGTTTCAATATGTTCTCTAGCACTCAATAATGTTGCCTTTATAAAAAAATGGAAACCAAACACCAGCATTTGCATCAATGAAAAAATTTAATTGATACATTGTTTCAAAAATATTTTACAAATGTATTCTTATGTTGATAATCAGAAAGTTTTGTAAGGTGAAAACATTTCATTGTAGTCCTTGGAGGCAGGTTTCTGTATATATATCAAAATCAACAATGCTTCAAAGCAGGAAAGAAAATCTTACATGATAAAGAAATTAAGGCAGTCATGGGACGTTATTTCACACTGCAAATGGTAAAGTATATGCTGTCAATCTTCAGGTTTAGCATATAATCGGAATAAAGTGAATTCCTTGAGTAGAGGGAAATCAAAATACCAGTCCTGGATCATCCAAATGACTTCAAAGTAACTGTGAAATATTCTTTGTACTTGTTAGTGTGTGAGGAAACAATCTTTTTAATACATATTAAGGGTGCAGTTATCAGATATATACACCTTTTGTTCTGGAATTAAATAAACATACACAACCTGACAGTGCTGTCTGCTGCTGTTGTTTTCCTCCCTTCCACTTACTTTCTTCCGTAAAAAGATTTGAAATTGTCATATGAAATTCACAGTGTAAGAGTTTTCCCCATAGAAAAGAAGTGTACAGATACTTTTCAGAAGAGGTTTGAGACTGAAATGTGAGATCCAGACAGACATGCAGGTCAGTAGGAGATAAAACAAATCTCTAAGCTGAATTCAGATTTCACATACTCTTTTCATAATTGGCAAGGAAAACTTGCCAAACTCTAAGAGAACTGAACTATAGCTACCTGGTATTTGGATTTTGACATTCCTGGATTTGTTTCCTTCTCAAACAGGCCTACCACCAATCCTGGACAGACTAAATTTAGGAAGGATACACAATCAATTACCTGATATTGCACCAGAAATCTCATTATACTGCTTGTGCAGGGTAGAATGATAATTTCTGTTATAATTTAGAGGCAGCAACCCACATTAAATAGTATTTTTTAAAAACTGTGTAACAAAGCAGTCTTTTATTGTGCAAACTTCATTTTTATACTAGAATTCTCTCCCCTGCTGTATTAAATGCTACTAGAAATAATAAGGCAATCATTTTCTGACAGTAACTTCAATGGTTTCATGGTCTCACCCAGGAAGCTCCAGCCATGTTACTTCTACAATTTTCACAGTTTTAGGGACTGCTTTCCCTAATGTCATAAACTATCTTTAAATATCTGCAAATGGCTGTTGACTTGGAGAAAAATCTCTGACACTACAACTGTTTCTCAATTATTTTGAGCGGCATGTAGCTTCCTCAGAGGAGGGTCCATTTTCCTGGGGCTTTTCATTCAAACCAGCCTTCCAACAGTGTGTGGATGGCTAAAGGCTGATTGTATTGTGCTAGAGGTAACACTGCAGTTATATTTTTGGTATTAAAATGATATCTGCATTTCTAATTTGACTCCTCATTAATTGAGCTCATTAATTTGGACTGAGGCATATACTTTGAACAACGAAAACATTCTATAAAAGTCACTATGTGCTTATTATGGATGACATTACATGGAGAGAGAAAGATCTCATTAAAATCTGTTCTAGAGTTTTCTTCATTTGCTAGGTGCACAAACCAAAAATAGATCTTTATGTAGCTTGCACTATTACTTCTCACAGAGCTACAGAAAAGGTCAAAGACACACATATCCTATCATTTTCAGTTTTATATCACACTATGATGGGGGAATTTACAAATATGTTCTCCTAGACTTCTATAGGCATAGAGAAATCACAGAACATTTACAAAGTGTATGCAAGATGACTTTAGGTTCATGTCTCAAAATGAACCAAATTACTGTTCATTGATAGAAAATTGCAGTATTTAACGGAGTGTTGTGGTGAGCCACACGATTATCCTCACACAGGGAAGTACCTAGAAAAAGGTGCTGAGTGCTTAAAGCATGGATGCTGCATACTGCTCAAAGATCTTTTGCTCTGTTGCATACATAAACATGATGTAGGTTTTGTTCAAAAGCCTGGAATATTGGTAAGAATATTAAAAAGATGAAGACCAGTGAACCTATGTGAGCTTACTGTAAAACAATAAAAACAAACACAGGGAAATAGTTCTTGCCCTATACCAAATGAACTTTCTGGAATAAAACTGAGTCTGCCGCAATTCAAGCCTAAATTTTAGTGCAAGCTACATTTCAATCTAAAAAAAAAGAGCTGAAAGGACAATATTCCCTACCCATGTGACTCACATACAGTGATGCACAGTTACAAACTGATTTTACACAACACCGGTAGGTCGATTATGAACCTCTGTTTTCAGATGCTATACTATGATATATTCTATGCATACCTATAAATAGATGAAAGAATAAAATAATTCCAATAAAAATATACAATTCTACACCTTACAGCACTAGCTGAACTAAGTAAACTTAATAGATTTCAATATAGTTTTTATTTTACTCTGTATTAAAACCTATTGGCAGCTTTTTGATATTTAATAAAGAGTTTTATGAAACTGAAAGTGTAAGCACAACACTCAGCCAATGTATGACAGAAAAATATCATTGGAATAAAGCCGGGAAATCAGTCCTCTATGATGTTACTGGATTTGTTAAAAAACATGATAACAGATTTCAATTTTAAGTCTTTTCATCTTGATTTGCAGCTGTCCAAACAAGTGTAAAATGCTGCCAAAATCACTGTAGTTTACTTTGCAAAGGCAGAGGCTTTCTTTTGCTCTAAAGTATAGTATCTCAGGCCATAGTCTTCACAGAAGTGAAACGCTTCACTGTCCAGTGAAGTCCAATCTTTTATTTTTACCTTACGCTATAGAATTAGTATGGTGGTGTTTTAAATGAGAGGAAAATGTCCAGAATTGCCTCTTCCTCACTATTCATCCCTATGGTACAGAGATAAATATTTGTATCTGGCACACTTTGAAGCAGTGGCATAGAAGAGAGTCAGGCTGTATGTGCTGGCATAATGTCCCACCACACACAGGAATTAGCGTGTCCTAGTTTAAAACCTGTAATTTTTAAAAGCCTTACAAATGCTTAGGAAGTTATCTCCTGGTTTTGAATAAGTTTTGGGTTTTTTTCTTTTGGGAAGTGTTCTTTGCCTTTGCTTTTTCTTTCAGAGTTCTGTTAATTGCTATGGAAGGGAAGGGAAGGGGCAGAATGGAGAAGAATCAATTTAAAAAAAGCCTAATGAAGCCCCACAAGGAGAGCCTATTAAATACAGTTAGTGTGCTGTGGCAGGATTTCACAACCAAGCACTCTATGAGCTAATGTATGTAAGAACGGCAGTCAGCATTATTGAATTCAATATAGTTCATTTTCTAGCAACTATGAAAACATATAGTTATCTTTCACGTTCAATTTTGTGTTGGTTTTGCAGGGCCTGGTTTTTGGTAGCGGGAGGGCCACAGAGGTGGCTTGTGTGAGAAGCTGCTGGAAGCTTCCACCATGTCCAGCAGAGCCAATCCCTGATGGCTCTGATGAGGGACGTGCTGCTGGCCAAGGCTGGGCCAATTAGAGATGGTGATAACGCCTCTGTGATAACATATTTAAGAAGAAGTCATAACAAAGTTTGTGGCACAGTTGTAATTATTCCAGCTAGAGAAGAGTAGGAGTGAGAACATGTGAGAGGAACAACAATGGAGGCACCAAGGTCAGTGCAGAAGGAGGGGAGGAGGTGCTCCAGGCACCAGAGCTGAGATGTCCCTGCAGCCCGTGGTGAGGACCATGGTGAGGCAGTTGTCCCCCTGCAGCCCATGGGGGTCCACAGGGATGCAGAGATCCACTCACAGCCCGTGGGGGAGGTGCCCACNCCCCACAGTGCCGCAGGGAAACGACTCCTCTCCCTGAGCAGCGGAAAGAAGATCTTGGGTGATGAACTGACCAAAACCCCCACCCCATCTCCCTGAACTGTCAGTGGGAAGGATGGAGGGGTTTGGGGGGAGATAAGCGTGTCTTTAAGGGCTTATTTTACTTCTCGTTCTCTTACTCTGATCTTATTAGTAATAAACTCACTTTGTGTCATTAAGTTGAGCCTGTTTTGCCCTTGAAGTCTTTTCTCCCAGTCCTTATCTCAACTCATTAACCCTTTGTTACATTTTCTCTCCTCTGTCCAGTTGCAGAGCAGAGGAGAGTGAGTGAGTGGGCTTTTCGTGGGTGCCTGGCGTTTGGCCAGGGTCAAACTATGACATTTTCAAATTAGAAAACTGCTTCATATAAATTAAGGTATTTCTATATGTAACACACGACTTGACCATTTTACTCACTGCTTTCTTACAAATGAGTAACAGCACTCTGAATGTGATTTCTACTTTTTTTGTAACTTTAAAACTTAGTAAAAGCTTCTTTTGCTTGTAAATGAGTAGACTTGTATCATCTTTAAAGTTGCTCATACAATGGGTGCTGAGAATAAGTATGGAGATTTTAGAAGACCAGTAAACTTGCTCATAATTATCCTTACAAAAAGCTTTTAGCCTTGAAACTAGCAATAGTCGGACCAAAACCACAAGCAAGCTAGGCACTGTCAATGTCACAGGTCAAATCTAATAATTTTTAGTGCATAATTTTATAATTCTTGTAAGTCATCCACGAACAGCCTTTCTTATAAAGGCATTTTTACAAATGTAATCAAAATGGTCCCCTTCTAAAGTCAAAGTGACTGATGTGCTGCCCTTTTGGTATGCAGATGAAAATTAATTAATTTTCATCCAACTCCATGGATTTTATTTTTTTTGGTAGTATTACTGTGGAGTTTTCATATAGGTCTGAGTCAAAAA
The DNA here is from genome assembly GCA_013397565.1 of Ptilonorhynchus violaceus. Taxonomy (NCBI): domain Eukaryota; kingdom Metazoa; phylum Chordata; class Aves; order Passeriformes; family Ptilonorhynchidae; genus Ptilonorhynchus; species Ptilonorhynchus violaceus. The sequence continues at coordinate 182,843 of VZRJ01000818.1, forward strand.
TATGAAACAGAAAACAATGAGTTTTCCATGGGTACTTCTGGAAAAAAATCAATTCAACTAGCTGTATTTGCCTATTTTTACACCAAATACAGCACAAGAAGGAGAATAGGGCACAGCCTCTTTAACTTATAATGTTATGGGGTTTTTGTTTCCTTTTGAAAGAATTGATGGCTCCTTCCTCCTGCTTGTTTTGATCTGTAATTAACAGCATTTCTTCCAAAATACGCTGCTGTAATAACACCTAATTAAGGTCCCTGCTCAGTTGGAATGGATTGCAGCAGGTAGTTTTTTTTTCCTCTCTTTGCATTTAAAACACAAAGGATGTGTCCTTCATGTCCAACACCAATTTATGTACTTAGCAGAGTGCATCTTGGCATATTGCTGATTCCTCCAGTCACAATGATGCACATAACTACAGGAAACAGCAAAGGATTTAAGTGTACATTAGTTCAAGTAAGTAAATGTCAACTATTTTGTCACAGCACTAAATCATTACAGAAGTTGTAGAAAGCTTTTCTCTTTTGTTCTTTGTCACACAGCCTAAATAGAATATTGACTTATATAAGTTACTACTGCTAATACAAAATAACACTGCCTATACAAATACAATAAACTGTAACTTTAATGATAAGGTCAGAAATTTTTTCTTCCACAGTAGGTGTGCTTTGTTTCCTGTCATAAAAGAGCTGACCACTTTACAATGGTATATTTTAGTCAAAAACATTTCTTACCTGGCAAATGGAGAATTTATCTTCTTTTGCAATGATAGGACAGAGAATACTAATTTCTCTCTCCTCTTACCACTTGGGCAACTTCAACAAATCACATGAAATGAAAGTTTGTCCTTAATATCACAATATGATTCTTCACAACGGCAGTTTCATCCTTAAGTAACACTCCCCGAGGAGGTCCTATACCTAGTTTTCTCTTCCAAGAGAGATTTCTATAATATGCTGAAAAGGGCTATAGGTGCAAAAAGAGGATAACACAGTTAATACAGGGAGCCAAACTGACCGAGATTTCAAAGTGTTAAGATAAAGAACTTCCAGAGCTGCAGATGGGTGAAAGAGCTGCTGATTAACAATTGCCTACTCCAAAATGGAGGCCTTCTCAGCAGATACTTTAAGTCAGTTCCTGTAAGTCTGCCATTTTCTCAGATTTTTAATTGATGTAGAGTTTCTGGTTCCTTTTTTAATATTAAAGATGTTACTATCAGCTGTTAAAAGTGAATACAAATCCACATATGTCCATTTTCTTTTAATGGATGTACTATTCTAAATTCTTGGCAATTCTAATTTCAACAGCTGATAAAAGGCATTTATCAACACAAATAAACAGAAGTACATTTCAGAATTTATTGAAAAACATCACCCACTCTTGCAGAAACATACCACAATATCAGCACTCATGCATGAACATGTTAGTTGCAAGAACCACTGATATTGCTGATGTATATTTTACACACCTGTCAAAGACTGTTCTATTCAAGCAAGAAACAATAACTTTTGTTCAGAAACGAATTACTTGGGGAAAAAAAACCAGTGGGTTTCTTTGGCTTTGAGGTTGCTTTGGTTTTTTTAAACTACACATATTTTAATGTGCTCTTCTGCACTGCTCATTTGGGTAAGTCAAACTAAGACAGTATGGAAACACTTGAAAATTAAATAATGAAGTATAGAAAGCGAAATTACTTAACACAGGTTGTCCTCTATAAAAAAGTTAGGAGTAGTCAGCCAGCAAATGAAATCTTTTCACTTAATTCTTCATTCTTGAATGACATGTACTAATCCTAATCCGTCACTGTTCACAAGCTCTTTCTTAAGTAAAGCAAACTTGTATCATAAAGGCTTGTATCACATCCCCCCAGGTTAGCTCATTAATAATTAATATCTATCTACAGAATAAGGGTGAAGCAAGATGTGTGGTTTTTTTAAAAGAAGTAACCATTTAATATGCCTTTTATTGGGAAATTCATTTCTGGTCTAAATGGAAGAAGAATCTTAGCTGAGAAATCAAAGCCAAATGTACTTCATGCAGGATGCAAGTGTGTGCTGCAGTCCTAGGGAGTACTCTATTCTCTAACTGAAAGCCAGAGAGACAGAATGACCTTATTACAGTCAAAGATAGGCTAAAATTTATAAAACAAAACGACAGTTTTCTCTTACACATTTCAAGTATCAAAAGCAGTTGAGTGCAGAAGGTCACATCAGTAGTCTGATGGTCTTGCCAGATTTCTGGACAGGTTTTAGGGTCTCCATGCAAAAGCAGCTGCTATTGCTACTTAAACTACTCAGCCTAAACATAGCCAATATTTGTTGGGTTTTTCTCAAGAGTGGTGAGAAGGATTTTTTCCCACATTCTTCCTAACTAGGTCCCCCCTAGACTTTTACTAGTAAGAAACAAGACAACTGGTGGGTGCTAAATCCAAATTATCAAAACAACAACAAAAAAGGATATTTACATATTAAAAAGGGTTGTTTCATAATACAGAAACCTGCTCATTTGGCTGCTATGCTGGTTTGAATGTGAACCAGCATGGGAAATTAACCCCACACAAAATACCTCAAGAGATTTTAGGTCAGAATTACAATTTTAATAAAATGGTTAAAATAAATGCAGTAATACAGAAACACCGGCATAAACAAACTGACAGAGTCACGGTACAACCTGACACCCCGGTGACCAGGGTGGTAGCTGTGTAGTCCAATTAGGCACTGGTCATGTGGAAAGTCTGATCCGCTGAGTATCCAATGATGGTGGTCCTGTCCTCTGGTTGTCCAGTGGTGAAGGGTCCAGTCGTGGTGGTCCAGAGTCCTCTGGCTTTCCAGTCATCTGGTAGTCCAGTCCTGGTAGTCCCATCCTGGTAGACCAGTCCAGTAGACCTGTAGACCAGTCCTGATAGTCCAGTCCTGGTAGACCAGTGATATCTCCTATTGCAAAGCCTACTTTTGTGTCATGTTTCTCGGCTGGTACCNAGCCTCAGGGACCAGGTGTGTAACTGTGAACGACCCAGCTTATCGAGGAAATATGTGGGTGGTGATAGAATACATCCTTTTATGGTCAACCCAGGACAGCTACTTTCTCTTTTCCTTTCATTTGTGGATGGAAATGGGAAAATCAAGGTCAAGTCACTTGATTAAGAGACTAGAAACAGTGAGGGAAGCTAGTTGCATGTTAAGAAGACAGTTGTTTGCACACTGTGCGTTCCTCATTCAGACAACACCAAGTTGAGCAGGAGTTGGAGGCCAGTGATGTGAGGTTCAACAAGACTGAGTGCTGGGTCCTGCCCTTGGGTCACAACAACCCCAGGCAGCTCCACAGGCTGGGGCAGAGTGGCTGGAAAGCTGCCCATGGGAAAAGGACCTGGGGGTGCTAGTTGACAGTGGCGGAACATGAGCCAGTGTGTGTGCCCAGGTGGGCAAGAAGGCCAATGGCATCCTGGCCTGGATCAGCAAGAGTGTGGCCAGCAGGACCAGGGCAGGGATTGTCACCCTGTACTCAGCGCTGCTGAGACCATACCTCAAATCCTGTGTTCAATTCTGGGCCCCTCAGTACAAGAAAGACATTGAGGTGCTGGAGTGAATTCAGAGAAGAGCGATAGAGCTGGTGAAGAGCTTGGAACACAAATTTCACGAGGAGCTGCTGAGGGAGCTGGGGCTGTTTAGCCTGGAGAAAAGGAGGCTCAGGGGAGATGTTATCACTCTCTACAACTGCCTGAAAGGATGTTGTAGCCAGGTAACAAGTGACAGGACTAGAGAAAATAACCTCAGATTGTGCATGGGGAGGTTTAGATTGGATATTAGGAAAAATTTCTTCACAGAAAGAGTGGCCAAGCATTGGAACAGGGGAGTGGTGGAGTTACCATTCCTGGAGGGATGGTAACTCAAGACATGTAGACATGGTGCTTAGGGGTGTGATTTAGTCATGGACTTGGCAGAACCAGGTTTATGATTGGACTTGATGATCTTAAAGGTCTTTTCCAATCTAAACAAATCTGTGATTCTATGATTCCCAGTGTGTACATATCTCTAGGCATCTACTATTAATAGCAAAACTGTAAATATTACATATAGTAGTTAGCTTTTTCCAGCAGCTCTGTTCACACTTGCAGTTAGTTCCTGACTCTTTATTCAACAGCCACAGTGCTCTGTTAAACAAGGAAGCTCGTGTAGCTGTAGGATTTTGTGAAGAGGATGAGAAAGAGAGAGAGAGAGAGGGAAAACCAAAAAAAAAATTAGATCCCAGACCTACAAACTTACCAGAATATGTTGTCAAAACCACTCATCCACAGCTGCACTGCACAGACTGGACAGGTTGATCCCACAAAAGTATTTTTGGTACCTAGAAACAGATAAAATGTTCAGAGAAAAATGGTTTTTTTCTGGGTTCCAACCAGAGCCGTGGACCATAACTGTAAATGGCACCTGTAAATGGCAGATGAAGTGTGGCTGTACAACTCTTTCTCTTCCTTCTGTCTTCCAAGAGGCCAGATTGCAGCCTTCCTAATCTTACTTTACTTTCCACAGGCACACTGTACAGCCCTGAGGTGTCATGATCCCCTAGAATGGACATATGGAGACATTTCACACTATGCCTCTGAAAGAATCAACACACCAAGCAGAAAATAGGGAGAAGGGCTGAGGTACTCTTAAGCTAAGTTTGTAATCTTGCGTTTTCCAGAATTGGGAGTGGACCTTGTATAAATCAAAACAGGGATGAGGACAACTCTTTTACAGGTCTGTTATTTTTATTGATATCAAATAGGAAAATAAAGGTCAACCTATACCAACAGAATGTGGAAAACCAATATTTTTATATTATCAATATGCAGATGTTAATTTGATCTATATTCTTTTTCCAGTATGAAATCTGAAATGAAAATATACATGCTGGAAGTAATCCTCCTCCTACATACAATCCTTTTATCAATCAATGTGAAAGTTTAATAGGTATCTTTACTTCCAGATAACATAAGGGGGATGGAAAGGGAAAACAGCAAGGAAGTTCATTTCCTTGTGACAGAAGTGTTGTCTAGATACAAAACCATGGTCAAGCCTTCTAACTTTCCAAGAAGCACTTAAAAAGGGAAACCTTAGATGTTTGTCCTCATTGTTACATCATACAAATTCTAAACTATAACAAGTTTTTTCAAAATGGATAAATTAATCCAAGCCCATCTGGCAATATTCCTTAATAGTGATAAATTCTGCATTACTAGTTCTACGCTAATTGCATAAAGAGAAAATGTCCAGATGGCTGTGTACTTTAAGACACTTTTAAGATGTCCTTAAGGAAAGAACTCAAATGAGCACAACAGAGAATATCAACTGACACCTGCAACTGCAAGTGATCTTTTACCCCTTTCCATATGTTTGCTGTACTGTACTAGCACTGTCAAGTCCACCACTAAGCCATGTTCCCTAAACCTGATGTTTTGTGGTTTTTAAATACCTCCAGGGATGGTGATTTGTCGCTATGGTGCGGCCCGGGGTCTGTAAAATGTCTCCGAATGGATTGATGTCCCCTCGCAAGATTCTGTCCGTGAAGGTGGATCAAAGGAGGAATCTGTGGCATAGCAACTTACAACCCTTACATGTCACTCCCATCACGTCTTCTCCTCTGTCACAGAGCCTCAGGCCTGTGACAGGCTAGCGTGGTTTGAAATTCCCTCCAGCTATATTGTTATTAGTTAGTTAAATTTTGTTCCTCCCCTGAGATGTCTCTATTGGTTTTCTGTTATGTATCATCACTTTCTAATTGGTTAGCTCTGTTATACCTACCTCACTATGTAACTCCTTAAAAACGGCAGAGAGAAGTTGTCTCTCTGCTCGGCTCCCCTTCAAGCTGCTACCCTGCCTCCCCAGGGCAGAGAATAAAAACTTGGAACTGCAGCCACAGAGATTCCGACTCTTTCCTCTTTGCCCTCGCTACTGCCTTGTAAACAGCTGAGAACTGCTTGCTGCAAACGGCTTTCAGGCCAGAGAATCTCAGGCAAACCTCAGTTACCTTAAATCAAGTGGTCGCTGTTTCGTGTGGGCTTTGAACCCGCGGCTGCAGACCAAGCCAGAGCCAGGCACGGCAGTGCGGCAGTGATTTAATCTCTTCCCTGGGCAGCCTGTTCCAAAGCTTTACAAGCCTTTTGGTAAAGAAATTTTTCTAACCTAAACCTCACCTGTAGAAACTTGAGGGCTGGCTCCTCTGGTCCTACTGCTTGTTAGCTGGGATAAGAGACCAATCCCCATCTCACTACAGTTTCCTTTCAGGGGGTTGAATAGAGCAGCAGGGTCTCCCATGAGCTTCCTTTTCTCCAGGCTAACCAATTCCTGTTCCCTCGACTGCAGCATGGTGCTGCACAGCCTACACCTGCTCAGGGGCAAACTGCGCTGTGAATCACACAGCCCTCACACACAGGGTGCTGCTGGTTATGGGGTCTGGGGTAGGAATTAGGGAGACGAAGATGTCTTGTTGATTTGAGGTGCAGACCTTTCTGCAAATGACTTTAAAACTGAAAGACGAGTTCACAAAAGCCCTACTCTTATGCTTACCAGTTCAATTCAGTCAAGCAAGGCAAATAATGTATATAAAATATAATACATCTTTTTTGTTAGGTACAGTTACTGGAGATTAATGAATACACAAACACTATTTTTTAACACAAAACTCCTTTTTTGTCAGATTTGAAACATTACAGAATACTTCTCAACTCTTCAGATTCTGTAATTTTAATATGTTTTGATTTCCAGCTGATCATTTCCTTACTTCCCTTTGGTATTTTCTTGTAAATTGAAGTACTAACTTTTTTTCCCCATCTTTTTATCTTCTCTGTCGTTCTGCTTTTCTAGTTGCTTTCATGTTTTCTTGTCTCTGCTGTCAAAATAGATACACAGAACATTGTGTAAGTACCACTTACAAGAGTAAAATATAGGCTCTTTCAGAAACATTCAAAGAGGCAAACTTTCAACACTTCTAGGAGCAACAGAAAAAAAATTTTCATCCTGAGATTTTTTAAACATTCCTCCATGTTTCAAAATGTTCAAGTATTTTTCCTCAAAAACCTTCCCAAGCAGATGTTTGAGAACCATGTGGTGCTTGCACAAAGAACCCAATTATGGTAGTAAGCTTGGTGAGGGATTACAGAAGGTGGGGTTAGGGTGCTTTGCATCTATGTGGTGCCACAACAGAATTTGCATCTCAGACTGGAATCAAAATGGCCTAATGCTGAGTATGGAACTGTCTGGGTAAACTTTCTGGAATAATGACAGCTTGGCAATCAGCAGGACTTTGAAATATAAAATCATAAAGATGCACTTGTCTGAGGCACCTGCTTTGGAATAATCTCCTGGAGTAGGCTTGTACTCTCCAAACCCCAAGACCACTTGGGAAAATGTTATTGACCTTCTTCTTTAAAGTAAACCAGCAGAAAAAGATTCACCCAAGAAAGGGTAGTGCTCAGTGGGGTTCGAATTCATTTGTCCCTGACTTACTTTCACAAGCTGCCTTAACAGTAATTTCACTTACTGGTAAAAAACCAAAACAACAAACCTCATCTTACCTTCAGTTTGAGCTTACCTAACATCAGCTGGAGTCTGTGTATTCTTGCTATGTCGAAGTCTCCTTTTGTACCAAGTTCCTGTTCCTGATCTTTTGCCTTCTCCCTGAGAAGTTAAGCAGACTGAGTCCCTCATCATCAGGCCCTTTTTACCACCTCTCTATCGTTCTCATGGCTCTTCTCTGCAGCCTTGCACTGGTTTTAAGCGGCAAAGTCTTGTAAAGGTGGGCCGGGTAGAACAGCAGGGGTGGCTTCTGTGAGAAGACACCAGAAGAGAGACACTGCTCCTCCCCTCCAAGGACCTAGCCCCACTCAGCAACTGCAGTATGTGTGGCTGGCTCCCGCTTTTCTCCCGTGATTACCCTGCACCCCAGCAGGGGAACAAAGCTCCACCACAGAGCTGTAGCAGACAGGCCGATGAGGTGAGGCTAGTACTGGATTTACCAAAGCCATGGAGATTGGCATGTGGAACTGAGAGCAGGAGCATCCTTCCCTATCTACAGCTTTAAATTGCATGTCCTTTGCTACACACCTCAAGTGCCACAAAACCATCCTTGTTAATGTGGGCCCAGAACAGCAATAGAAGCCACAGACAGCAAGGACATGAAGCCTGCCAGAGGGTGTTACTGTGGCTGGCATGGCCAGCATGGAGTGTGCTGCATCTGTGTTTCACTGTGCTTTGTGCAGGAAGGTTGACACTGCTTGGGCATGCTTGGTTTATTGGACTTGCACTTTGTTGCTTACCCACCACGGCCATAACTGGATTGGCTCCTCAGCACTCAGACACATGCATACTGCTCTCTGTTGGAAAGGACCTGGTGGCAAACCGATGCAGAGAGCAAGGTCTCAGTGAACATTCCAAAGAGGTTGTGATGCCACATGGAGCATGTTCCTGTGAACTTTTAGCAGGCAGTGCTGTGAGCCAGGTGCTGCCATCTGCCACAGGGCCTGCACACCCTCATCCTACCAGCAGAGCATTCAGCAGGGGTCTGTCAAGAACGTCCAGTCCCAGCTTCTGCCTCCCTTCCTATTTGGAACTTTCATGGGTGATGAGGCACTGGCAAAGATTGTCCAAAGCAGTTGTGGATACCCTATCCCTGGAAGTGTTCAAGGCCGGGTGGGATGGGGTTTGGAGCATCCTGCTCTAGTGGAAGGTATTCCTGCCTGTGGCAGAGGAGTTGGAACTAGATAATCTCTAAAGTCCCTTCCAACCCAAACCACTCTAGGATTCTATACCTGTACATTGCCCCTCCCTTGCCCACCCCCCCAAGGTCACCGTGCCCAAAAAAATGAACCAGCTGCTCTGTGACATCAGCCCTGGGGCCAAAGGTACTGCAGGCACTACGTTGGTGGCTGTACTGAATGAGCCCTCGCTCCTTGCAGCTGACATGTGCCACCGGCAGTGATGAATTTGCTGTGCCTCCTTGCCCTGCTGGCCACATTCAGGCCCATGCTCAGCACATGGGACACTTGCGGGTAAGTGCCAAGCACCTCAGGCTCTTGGAGGGAGTTTGGACAACGCTTAAGGGTTTTCCCTGTCCCCGCAGTTTCTTGAACCCCATGCAACAGCTTCTGTTCCTTGACAGTGCCCAGGCTGATGGCACAGCTTGTCTGTGGGGCTCAAACAGAAAGAGGGGTGGACAGACACATGCCCCAGAGGATTCCCTGGTTCTGCTGTCCATGCAAACAATGCCATGTGGAGAGGGAAGTTGGCTGACCTTCAGCCTGAGCAGCAGCAAGCGATTGAGCAGGACAGCAATGACTTTCTATTTACAGAGGGACCTGTGGTCTCTGGCCCATGTCTGCTTCCTATGGCCCCATGGCTTACAACTATGGCCCCATGGCTCTTGACTACAGTGAACTGCACATCGTGGGTGGCACAGGTGTCCAGGCAGGGGCCTGGCCTGGGATCGTCAGCATCCAGAATCCCTGGAAACCTGGCACAGGGCATATCTGTGGAGGGTCCCTCATCAGCACAGAGTGGGTCCTCACAGCTGCCCACTGCTTCATCAATGCCAGGTAAGGAGGAGCAGAGAATGGGTGTATCTCCACAACACCAGCAGGTACCCTGTTGGCAGCACCACATGCTACTCCCATCCTGTTTCCTTGCGGTATGCCCATTGCCTGGGCACTGCAGACCCCAGCTGAGAGACTACTCAGGAGAAGGCTCTCCACTCTTGCCACTGCTTCCTAGTAGCCTCCAGCTTGACATTCCTGGAGTCTAAGGCATGCTAGGGCAGTCACACCCACTTCTTTCCTCTCTGACTTGCAAAGCAGAAGACAGGGAACTACTGGACTGCTGCAGCACATGGCTCTGCTCCCTCTCACCTCCTTCTTCATGTGCCTTCCAGGAACATCAACATGTGGCGCGTAGTGACTGGGGCCATCCAGTTGACTCAGCTGGGCCCTGAGGTGCAAGTGCGCCAGATTAAGCAGCTACGGGTTCATGAACACTATACTCCTGGTGAGGAGAGGAACGACATTGCCTTGCTGAAATTGAACCAGCCAGTCCTGTGCAGCCACTACATACAGCTGGGCTGTGTGCCCGATGCCACACTGGATGTGTCGGAGCTGAAAACCTGTTACATTGCTGGCTGGGGTTCCACCACTGTAAGAGGTGAATTCCCAAAAAGGACACATGCCCCGAGGGCAAGCTTGGCATACCAGGGACATGGGTTGGGCTTCCCAAAAGCAGAGGCTGAAGCCAGAGTCAGGCCGTGGAACATGTGCCTCTGGGGATATAGTCCTGGACCACTCCCCAAAGCCAGACAGAAGGGGGAAAGCACGAAAACGTGGTGCTCCCCTAGGGAACCCTAGGGAAGCCTTAAGGAAGGGCTTCACCGCCCCAACAGGGGAGGGGAACAGGCAAGGAGCTGCTCTATGGTCATTCCTTTTTGTGCTCACAGCTCAAAGAACAAGTGATGTCCTGCAGGAGGCCAAGGTCCACCTCATTGATGTTCAGCTCTGTAACAGCAGCCTTTGGTACGCAGGGGCCATCCACACCCACAACTTGTGTGCTGGCTACCCGGAGGGTGGCATCAACACCTGCCAGGTAGGAGTGTGCCACGAGCCACTCAGCCCCAGCAGCGTGGGCAGCCCCAGCAGCGTGGGCAGCCCCAGCAGCACCATCTTAACACAGCCCAGCGCCTGCTTTGCCTGGCCGGTCAACCTCCCAGCCCCAGATCTCCCCACTGTCAGGGCTTCCCTCACCTTCCCCATTTGCAGGTCCTTGCTCAGTGTCCCCATTGTCCCAGAGGTCTGGGAGATCTAGTGCTCTTGGTACCCTAGGGGTCCAGATACCAACACTGAACATCCATCCTCTGCACATCCAGCCAGGATCACTGTGCAGAGAGGAGAGACAGCCCTATCTTAGAAGTCCTTGACCTAATCCCAGCCGAAGTTCTGGAGGCTCCAGCATCTGAGCAGAGACGGCCTCTGCCAGGAATACAGCTATGTCAGGGGCTGTGAGAGAGAAGGAGACACCTCTAGTGCTGAAAGCAGCCACCCAACATTACCTTCCTCCCCTCTTGCTCCACTGCAGGGTGACGGCGGTGGTCCTCTTGTGTGCAAAGATAATGGTGCTGCCTACTTCTGGCTTGTTGGTGTGACCAGCTGGGGAAAAGGCTGTGTGAGAGCAAACCAGCCTGGAGTCTACACATCCACTCAGCACTTCTATGACTGGATCCTGGTCCAGATAGACTCGCACCCAGACATAAGGGCACAGGGTCATTTTATCACTGCCCCTATCCCCCCTCAGAAGAAAAGGCCAATACCAACACCATTGGACAAGTTTCACTCCTGCCCATTTTCACTCCACAAGCTGGTGGAATTTTTTACTCAGGTGCAGGAACTCCTGCAGGTCCTAAAGAGAAAACTGACTAGAGAAGCAGGATGAACAGGATCCAGTGCAGGCTGCAGTGGACCATGACCATTTTCTTCTGAGGCAATGCCTGCTGATTCAAAGGCAGCCTCACTGCATAAGGCCCTCTCTACCTTGCCCATGCTTCTCCTCTGTGCGCACACAAATCCTGAAGTTGACTTAGTTCTGGAAATAAAGTTGCCTGGCTTCACAGTTAACTGTGTTTTCAGTCCCAGTCTCCCATGCAAGGCAAGGACTTTCACACCTGGTACTCTCAAAATGAGGCTGCAGGCAGACATTGGGCACAATAGAAAAGAGTCACTCCAAAGGACTGAAACCATGCTTGGTCAGAGAGTAGTGGGAGAAGGGAACACAGGACACAGAGCAGTGGAAGAAGGGAACAGAGTCACAGAGCAGCGGGGGACTGATTGGAAACAGCAGCTGGAAGTGCAAAGTGTCTTAGGCTGCCTACCAGTGCGATCCCTCTATGTATTTATGTGTGTGCACTGCACTCGGGAAAAACTGGACTCTCCTATGACCCAGGAGACATGGTTCTAGAAAGACCCAAGCTTTGCACCAAGGAAACTTGGATGAGGAACTTGACATCCAGCCACAGACAGTACACAGATATATTTCAATTAATTTCCATACTGTTATTTGAGGAATCTCTGAACATGCTGTGATTATGAATATAGGCAGTGAAGGTGTGTTCATGTTTCACTAGAAAACATCCAATCTGGATCACCTGGAAAGGCAGAAAAGGAATTGTGTTCATGTTCACATAAGTGGTGGTTATGGATACCTGGGTGCTAGTAAAGGCATTGCTCTGTCTGTGTCAACCTGGTGTGCTGTTCATGGTTAACTGTGTAAGTCTCTGTCTGTGTTAGTGTATTGGGCTCTTTGGAATGCACACATGCACAGACACACAGAGATGTGAAAAGCAGTAGCCACATCCATCGGGCTGGGATAGGACAAGCTTCCCGAGTGTGAGACTCCACCTGATTCAGCTCTAGCAGACCCAAATGCAGAAATCCCCTATGTTCAGAAGTTTACAGGATCTGGCTGATCTGCAAGGGAATGGGGAAGGCAGCCCAGAGAAACTCAGCACCCGAGGTCATGGAGTAGACAAGGAGGCAGCACTGGCTAGGGTGTGAAAGCAATGGGAAGGGAAGCAATGGGAATGGAAGCAGTGTGACTCCATCTCCTTCTCATCTTCTTCCAGCTTCAAATTACAGGTCTTTGGTCTTATGTACAGAGCAAACTTGATACAAAGTCCTTGAGGTTCATCAAGGACTTTGTATCAAGTTTGCTCTGTACATAAGTAAAAACATTTGGTTTGGTTTGGTTTGGTTTGGTTTGGTTAAAGTGGTTTATTTTAGGGTTGTTTTCTTTTTATCTGGTATATAATTTCTCTCTCTTACAGCAAAACCAATCCAAAGTATTCCATCACTTATTCATGTTTTTTTCACATCTTTCCAGTTCTTTCTTTTTTAACTCTTGTCTAACTCTATTGTGCTCAGACACAGAATAGAAAATCCCATTTGGCACTGGGGCAACATGGGCTAGAATGAAATAGCTCTTATTCATTCAGAGATGATATGCTAGTTTTTGCTGCGGTAGAGTTAATTCTCTCCACGGTGGCTAGTATGGGGCTGTTTTGGTTTTGTGTTGAAAACAGGTTGATAGTATAGAGATGTTTTTGTTATTGCTGAGCAGGGCTTACTCAGAGCCAAGACCTTTTCTGCTTTTGGTACTGCTATGCTGGCAAGGGGCCTGGGGGTGCTTGGGAGGTTGGGAGGAGACACAGCAGAGACAGGTGACCCCAACTAACCAAAGGGATATTCCAGACCTTGTGGCATCATGCTGAGTGTATAAAGTGGGGGAAAGAAGGAAGGGGGTGTGTGTTCAGAGTGATGACTATTAGCTACTACAGTCTTAAAGTCTCAGCTGTGAAACCTATAGCATTGCAGAGCAAAGTAAGAGAGTCAGAAAAGGAAGTCAGGACTTTACAGGATGGAAAGTTGATCCCAGGAAGTAATTACCACCCAAGCAGAGAGGTGCTATGAGCTGCAATGCACTGTAGATTGGCTGATGGCACGTATTACTAACAAGTGAAGGCATATATATATAGGAAAAGAAAGGTTCATGCTCTCACAATGAAATCTTCATAGGACCCTGAGGATGGAAATACTTGAAGTGAGTCCTTGGACTCTGAAATTGATTTTGAGACAGATGTAACAGACGTGAAGGTGGTAGAAGCACAACCCCTCATACAAGTGGAGGGGCAGCAGAATATGCCAGATGGAGAGGTACAAATCACATGCACTTATGTCCCGAAGGAGTTAATGGAATTTTTAGAGGTCTATCGGCAAAGGAGTGGGGAAGGCACACTAGTGTGGATGTCAAGAGCTTGGGATAGTGCCACTGCATCTATGCACTTGTTAACGGGTGAAAAAGATCTATTATGCCCTACAGCCAGTGATGATCAGCTACAACAGATGTGCAGTTACAAAGTATCAGTGTCCTGATGCGCAGGTTGTTGCTGAGCCTGCTCTATGCCAAAGGCTGTGTGCAGCCGTTTTAACAGCTTATGCAGATACAGCCAAACTACTGTCATTCCTCAGAAATTTGTGTAGAATGGAAGAAGGTAATAGTTTACTGTGTCAGATGCGGATGGCTCATACATTAATTGCAGGATCTAGTCTGAATAGGGCAACAGTAATGACAAGTATAAAAATGCAGTTTTTGAGATGGGCACCTGTTTCACTGAAAGTCTTGATTATACCAGCAGTCCACAGAGTCTACAGAGCCTATAAAGTGCTATTGGTAGCATACATGCCTTAGCAAATACCTTGAGGGACACTGGGGAGGTAATTTCTGGAAACAGCTGTGCAGGTGGTACATGAGAATAAGCCAGCAAAACCAAAAAAGAGTTACCTTATGGGTGACAAGGAAACAAGCTGGCGTGCCACAATCAGAAACAGAGGGTATTGCAACATCAGAAATGTTTCACCACTGGCTAAAGTTAGTGCCTATACAAAGAAATTATTCCACATTCACCCACCTGCCACCTTACTTCAAGGCACTGCCTGGCAAATGCCAAAACAGGAGAAATGATGGTTTGGCAGATCCCTCCCAAACTGCTGCCACTGTAGCCTCTTATTGTGAGGGGAACTGACACCCCTATATTCCTTTAACTATGAAGTGGCAGTCTGGAGGAACTTGACGTATCTTAGCTCTGGTGGATATAGGGCCTGAAAAGAAACCACATCACAGATCTGTGGCTTTGGAGGGAAACCCCACCCTCCAAGCTAAGGTTACTTTAAGAATACGAAACACTGCCCCATTTCTTATGGCAGTGCTAATTGCAATTAGAGAATCTAGTGTGGGCATTGATATGCTGTCAGGATGAACTGTTAAAATGCTAAATGGTCATTTCTTTTTCAGGACTTCACAAGCAGAGATTTGCCATTCAGTCTACAACTGTTTTGCATGGGTTCCCAAAGTGGGATCCTGTTGTGCTGTCTGTGCCTCCCAAGGTGGTGACTGTAAAATAGTATCACATTCTGGGGGGGAGAAAGAAGTTACTCAAACTATTCAGGACTTCAACAAGTAGGAATCTGTGACTGCTTTTACTAATCCTTTGGCATGTTCAGCCAAAGGCTCACCTGAGTATGTGTGTGTATTTTTCTATATTTTTATACTCTTATCTAGGTTTTTAATCTTTGTAAAATATTGTCCAGTTTTTAACATTGGGAGAAACTCATTAAATTTACATCGGAACAATTATTTGTAGCTTTTTCTCTTTCCTATTTCTTTTAGAGAAGTTTCCAACTCAGAGATCACAATCCCAACAGCATTATGATCCTTACTGCATACAATTCAGTTTTTCTAAAACGTAGGGCAAGAGTTTCAAAAGCACAAAGTGAGATTGCCATCAGATGACAATAGTTATAAATCTCAGATGATAGCCAGGACTTACTTAATTCATGTTTCTCCTCAACAAAAATCCCAGAATAATTATTTTTAATTCACATGCTTGTCTCCACAAACTCAATTTTGTCCTTTAGCAAGCGGAGCTATACCTAACAAAGAGATGAGAGCTATCAGCTATCACAGACACTACTCACCTCTGCTGTTACTTCCAAACATAAACTATCATACTGGCCAGGTAAAGTTTAACTATCTCAAGAAGTCTCATTGTATATAACCCAAGTTGAGAATTCCTTGTTATTGTTACAAAATGCAGAATGACTAACAAATTGCCTTTATTACAGTAATGATATCCTAACTATTGGTTCTGAAGTAAAATGTTAACGCTGAGTAATAGAACTGTGTGGCTGAGTCGTGCTGAATTTTCATTGCTATTTGTTAGCTATGCACTGAGAAAGAAAATTCCTTTAGGAAAACTATGACTAAGATGTTTTCAAGAGCTTTCTTTTTGTAGCAGCTCTCACCTTCCTTTCTGTCTCATAAATACATGCAGTGTGAGTTGTGAAAAAACACATGATGACAATCAGTTAGTTTTCTTAAAGCAGGCTGATATTGTTGGTCCAACATTTTTACTGCCTTATAAGGATGAAAAATTTCAAGCAGAAAAAAAATGTATCTAATAATATATTCAGAGAAGTCATAAGCCACCATTATCCAGCAGTATCACTGAGATGCCTCTGTAATGCAAAATCCATAGCAGTAAGAGTGATGCCAGACTGCACTTTCATTAAGGAACTGCATATGTGCTACTAACATTCCTGCACATCTTTTCAAGGATATCTCATTACCACAGGAGATAACAGCCAACACTTTCATACCTTTTGCTTTTTTGAACGATAGTAAACAGTAAGTTACAGACTAAAACTACTAAGAAATCATTCACTCACCAGAGATGATAAGATTGTACCTTACCCTGTGTTCTCCAGTTTTTTATAATGGCATTTCTGTTGGACATGAGGAACAAAATGTAATTACGTGCTTTACTGTTGTAATTTGAACCTCTGTGCACTGTGTTAGTAATATTTTCTTTATGCACTGTGCTTTTATATTTTTTTGCAAAAAGAATTCTTTCTCTAATTTCCATAGGGAATCTTACAAGTAGTCTCTACTAAATGCTGTCAATTTAAACAACCAGACCTGAATCATAAGAAAGGTTAAAGACAGAGCATGGCCTGAGCACAGGAAGATTTATTATTTTTTCTCTCATGCTATATTTGCCTGCACTCTTGGACAAGTTTCTGAACTGGCTTTCCAGGGTATTGTTAGCTTAGCAGCAGCACAAAACACAGCACCTGCTGCAAGGAAGAAAACCCCAGCCAAAACCAGGACAAATGCAATACATTAATTAGATGTTCTTGCAACAATGAACAGTGAGAATTCAGAACTGGAACTTAAAATATGATGAATTTCAGGTGCAAAATTACCACATTTTAAAGAAAAAAACCTGCAAAGAAACAAAACATGCTATGTCCTTCTGTACCCCACACTGATAACAAACATGCTCAAAATCCAAGTAGTTTGAATCATACGATTTCATGTAATGATATATTTGCAGTCTGAGATTCCTACACACTTTCTCTGGATAACCAGTATGAAAAGAGGCCTCTAAGTTTCCAGTGGTTTTGGTACAGGCATGTAGCAAATGGCAGGGCTGAGGAGTAATGTGCTCTGTTGACATGCAAATGGTGATACAAAGCCAGAAAAATAGTTAAGAATAAAGACATAGAGTAAGGACATAAGAAATTCATAGTAAAATCAAGAATGAGATGCTTCTTTAAGAAGTGTCTTAAGTGTCTATTTCTGAGATGACAAGCTCCTATTTAGCGGAGAACAAGACAATAATGTGAAAAACTTCCCGGATCAGCTATTTCTTGTACTGAAAAAGCATATTTAGCACTTGTGCACTGACACCCACTTTCCTTTCTGAAATGTCCTGCTGTTCCTGTTACCTTCTTTTTCTAAAACTACAGTGACCTTCTTTCCTTAGCAATGGATCTTAACCAATAGCAGGATCCTATGGGATATCCTACTGTACGGTCACTTGCACAGCAGTTGAAGGTATGGTCCTGATAACTTTCTACTCCCACCTTCACAGAATCACTGAATCACAAAATCACAGAACCAACTAGATTGGAAAAGAACTTTGAAATCATTGAGTCCAACCTACGACTGATCACTACCTTGTCAATCAGACCATGGCACTGAGTGCCACGTTCAGTCTTTTCTTAAACATCTCCAGGAACGGTGATTCCACCACCTCCCCGGGCAGCCCATTCCAGTGCCCAATCATCCTTTCTGTGAAGAACTTCTTCCTAATGTCCAACCTAAACTTTCCCCGGTGCAGCTTAGGACTGTGTCCTCTTGTCCTTTTGCTGGTTGCCTGGGAGAAGAGACCAACCTTCACCTGGATACAACCTCCTTTCAGGCAGTTGTGGAGAGTGTTAATGTCTGCCCTGAGCCTTCTCTTCTCCAGGCTAAACAACCTCAGTCCCCCCAGTTGCTCCTCACAGGACTTGTGCTCCAGACCTTTCACCAGCTTTGTGGCCCTTCTCTGGACATGCTCCAGTGGCTCAACATCCTTCCTAATTTGAGAGGCCCAGCACTTGACACAGTATTCCAGGTGCAGCCTCAGCAGTGCTGAATACAGGGGGACAATCCCTGCCCTGGTCCTGCTGGCCACACTACTGCTGATCCAGGCCAGGATGCCATTGGCCTTCTTGGCTACCTGGGCACACCCTGGCTCATGTGCAGCTGCTGTCACCAGCACCCCCAGGTCCTTTTCCTGTGGGCAGCTTTCCAGCCACACTGCCCCAGCCTCTATCCAGGCACTGCCTGGGGTTGTTGTGACCCAAGGGCAGGATCTGACATTTGGTCTTGTTGAACCTCACACCACTGGCCTCAGCCCATTGATCCAGCCTATCCAGGTCCCTCTGCAGAGCCTTTCTACCCTCCAGCAGATCAACACTACCCTCCAGCTTGGTGTCATCTGCAAATTTGCCAATGGTGGACCTTAATAACTCAGCAGCTACTAAGTTGCAGCCTTGCTTATTACAGAGAAGACGTGGTATCTTATAATATTATCAAGGAGGTATGTCTTTAAATGAAAACACAGTAGGTCTGTATTCCTTTTGTCAGCATTACTACTGTAACATAGTTATATTCCTTCCACCAGCTGGATTCTACGGCACTTTTATTAATGTCATGTACACGTGGCAGTGAAAACACTAAGCAGTACAACAATTTAAAGAGCTGTATTTTATAAATTATTTATAGATGGTTTACAGGTTGAAGGTGAGAATTAACTTTTTTGAGCCTTGTAGCATTTTGGCCACTAACCTCAAGCGAGCCAAAATGTCACTGAGACCTATCAAACATCGCTCTCTGCTGTAAGTCTGCCGATGACAAATGGATCTGCAGCGACAGACTGTTCAATAAGTCAGGGTATCCACCAATTTTTTCTCTGGCACTTAAGGATGTTCCTTCATGTTGCTCTCATCCCTGCTGGCACTTTTGTCTAAACTAAGAAGCCTTGCCTGTTACAGACATCCCAGTGCGAGTTTTGCTTCTGGTTCGTCATAGCGTAGTGTGCAAGTATGTCCCAGCTTCTTCCTTTGCAAGCCTGACAAGCTCCTCCCGACCTCACTTGTCTTTCTGTCTGGTTGTTCGCCCAACTTCCAACTTCTCTCTTTTCCAGGGAGAACACATGGCCACACATCAGCTTGGCCACTGGAAATTTCCTGCACAGAGATTACCAAAGTGTCAAGTCCTTTATCTACATGCATTTGCTACTTACATTTTGATTCTTAGTCCTGAGAGGTAGAAAGCCTGAAACAGGGTGTTGTACACTAGCTAGTTTGGGGGTTATAAACGTCATAATTCAAATACAGAATACAGATTAAATGAAGTTTAGTTTCCAGGGCAACAGTGTGACCGCTCCATCACAAAAAAATTTACCTGAATGTTTTATGTTCTCAGATATTTGGGTTCCCTAAACTTGGAAAGCTTGGCAACAGTTTTTCAGCCATACCAATTGTTTTTTTAAATGTGTCACCAGTCATTTCCTTTTTTTAAACTAGATTTTCGGCTGTTGTAAAGAAATCAGTGGAACTGCAACAGTTAATGGCACCAAAGAACAATCCCTTTCTTTTAAAATACAGAATAATGTCTCACAGTTTTTCTTCTTTCCCTCTGCATTTTGGCAGAAGTCTCTTTAGATGGCACAGTATGCTTTTACAGGACTTCAGTGTGCTGGAATAATGCTCTTAGGGATGGAGGAAACGTTCTATTCATTCTCCTATCCATCCATGTCCATCCATCCATCCATCCATCCATCCATCCATCCACCCATCAGGTCATTCACCCATTAGCCTATTTTTAGGTCTCGAGTTATGCGTTTGAGGGTACATGATTACTCAGAAGCGGCTGACCTTTAAGAAGCTGAAAGAAAAGTAATTTAAATAAGCCAACAAAACTTGCATTTGGCACTGAACAAGCCACTGTGCTTCTGCTTCTTGGCACCTTCACAGACCAGCAGCAAACACCACTTGTTTGCCACAGAGATGTCATGCCTGTGACTCAGCAGCACTATAAACATACCACAACATGCACTGTGGGAAGTACTGTGGGGTCTCATTAGGCGGAACAAGAGGCAGGGACACTGCATCATCCCTAAGCAACCTAGTCCCTCAAGGGGTCACAGGTCAAAGTGAACACGTCCTCTGCTCGCTCTGCTGTGTTACAGGGACTTGTGAGAATGAGAGACAAGAATGTCATAGCATTGACAGTGACATCGGCTTCAGGAGAGAGGCACACGATGCTTGGCAGGCAGGGAGGCACAGCAGAACTTTTGCTGGGTGACAGCAGTCGTAGACAGAGTGTAGGGCAACTCTTTAAATGTATTTTCAATTCAGGTAAGCATTTCTTCGTGTATGTCTCTGATTTGCCTCAATTTTCAGAAGACGCTTTCTTTCCCAGGCTTTTGGTGTTTCTGGAGTTTGGCCATGGTCTTTTTCCCTTTTCCACCACTGGCTGTGCTCACTCCATTGTGGCTGTTGTCACATCCTGATGTTTCTGCACCCTGAGCAGCCAGCTAAGCTGTTTGCTGTGGCTGCAAGTGGTCCCCTGCACAGTTCGTTCATTAATGACATTACACTTACAATTTTCTGGTAGACTGGTGATTTTTCTTTTTATACACACTTCAACTGTACTCACCAGTTTCTGTTCCCACTTGCAGCACAAAGTAAGATGATATATATTTGGTGGGATGACAGCTTGCAGCATTTGTCATTTTGCATTTTCCTTTAGACATCTCTCTTCTGTGTACTTTTTAAAAAAGATGCAAAAACCCTTCCATTCCTTCCCTTCCTCTCTACCTTAGAAAATATGTCTGCAGTAAGTACAATTAAGGTATGAGTGACTCCCCCAAAAGAGGACTGTGTCTTTAAGAATGTAGTTAAAATGCCTCACCATGTCAGATGCATATTAACTACGGTTCATGATAATGTCATTTGTCTTCATCATGCAAGAGTTTGCCATGGCCACTGCAGGTAAAAGGTAGAAAGATAGTGAAGATAGTGTTGGCCAGAAGTTTTTCATTTATGTCCACTATGAAGACATCAGGGGAAAAAACCCAAAACAAGTCAGTGACTTAAAACTGATGAACTGTGTGTTGCAACAATTAGACTTCTAAATCTTCATTTAAAGGACCTCATACATATGTTTTTTGACTCCAGTTCAGGGGAGCTGAGCCCAGAAAGCAGCATTATGATCATCTAATCTGAACCCCAGAACCATAAAAGCCACAGAACCTTCTCTAATAGTATGTGCCCTGAACACATTAAGTTAACATAAGTTGCTCCAGCTCTTCTTTCCATGTATGGCACACAACTCTGAGATCTGGAGGACCCATGGTATCCTTAGATAGCACCAGGACTCAGTGATTTGCAATGGTAAACTCACGGAAGGACTCCTCTTGGCTGTGAATTAGGTGCATGTTTGGATACTGCACTTCAGTGTCTAAAAAAGCCTTGCAGGTTTGACCTGCTATGTCTTATTTCACTTAGTTTCAGTTGCTCCTCACTATCATGAAATGGTCTTAGAGGAGAGAGATGACAACACAGACTAAGGATTTTGGGTAGGAACTGTCTACCTATGCAGAGCAGAGAGCAATGAGGCAATGCTGGCCACAGCCAGTCTGTGCATACTTCAGTGAAACAGCTTCCTTCACGATGTCAATCAGACACAGCCTTTTGCACATGCTTTACAAAAACTCTAGGCTCTCTGAGCTCATTCCCATTTCAGAATTAGGAAAATCTTATGGATTGCCTCATCTGTTTTCCATTCTTGTGCTAATGCAGGGCACCAATGTCACATTTGTCTCTGCTGGGCTGCACGATCAGCATCCTGCCCATCCTCAGCCATCCCAGTGCTGGGCCAGGTAACTGTGTTCCCATGTGTGATGTCCTGGGTTGGGGAACTTTTCTTTGGATGAAAGCTGAAAAAAGTATTTCAGATATCTAAGGCAGGTCTCATGTTAGCACATCTTAGCATTATCAGAAAGGCAATATGGCCAAGAGCTATGTAATGTGAGAGAAATAAGATCAGAAGCTAATTTCAAAAAAAATAAATAAAAAAGTGAGACAGAGCCTGATGAGATATTGTTCACAGGAAAAGGCAAGGTTTTGAAGTTTACAAAGTATCCATGGACATATTTTTAGTTCATGTAAATGAGTGTTACTCAACGATTCATCCTTTAGAAAACCAGTATATGTTGAATAATAGCTCTTAGCATACTGCACTGAGCAACATTTTATTAAAATAATTAATGACTTTTCTTTGAACTTTTTTCCTGAATTTGTTTTGAGTTTGTTGAAAATTAGTGTCTTCCTAAAGTAGATCTCAAAGTCTTCTCTTCTCCTTTCCATTCTTCTCTCTGTTCCATACAGTTTCCCACAGCTAAAAATACAAGATGCAAAAAGCAGAACTGTTGCAGAATTTTCTTTTGATTGGCCTCTTCTCTTCATTTTCAAAGCACACTGAACTCGTACTTTGGGCACTTTTTTTTTTCATTATGAAGATTTTAAACATGCTGAAGGATGCACGTTGCACCTTTTATCTAAGGACAATTTGGTGTGTGTATTAGTTTTAGGTCCTTGCTGGCAGTGTACAGGCACACTGAAACACATGCAAACCACGTAATTTATTGTAGATAATAAAAACAGGACATGTGAGTTATATTGTTACAGGTATATAGATATTCAGATACATATATTGATATTTGTGTATTTATACACAGGCAGCACAGTCGCAGCGATCTGTAATTTCATTCCCTGTGTTTATGGGCAGCAGATCTAGCTTCCTGAAGAACAACCCTTTTCTTACACCGAGTGAACTGAGCAGCCACCAGCAAGTGCTGGTGACCCTCATCCCCCTAGGGCAGTGCCGATTTTCTAAGTCCATGCCACCCCCAGGCCGACCGCGGTCCCGCATGACCCGCCCCGTCTCACCGGTCCTTACGGCCTCGCCGAGGGACGTGGGCGGCAGCAGCAGGTCCCCTTGCAGCACCAGCAATGTGCTGGAAGTCGTCGGGTAGACGGCTGGTCACCTCCAGGCCAGCGTCCAGCTTCTCCTTGTTGGCCTTGGTCAATCTCTTGATCTGTACCAGGAGGTCGGGGCGGTCGTAGCGAAAGTGCGGATTCCAGAAGTGGTGCAGGGGCCCATCAGGGCTGCTGGTATCGCCCCCCGCCGAGACCGGCCTCGGCCTGAACCCCACCGTGCTGCTGGCGGAGCTCACCGTCAGCTTGTGGAACCCGTATAGGTTGAGCTGTCGAATGATGCTGCCGAAGTTCTTGGTTTTGAAGAGCTCCTCCTCCCCGGCGGCGCCGTGCCCCGCGCCCAGCAGCTCCTGCTCGAAGAGCGCCTGGTCGATGAACAGCCCCTCGCCGCGAGCGTCCCAGCGCACCGAGTGGACGCCGGGGCTGTTGACCAGCAGCCACAGCTTCGCGGGGAAGGTGGAGGGCCGGGAGACGGCGGGGCGGGNCCAGACCTCACCCTGCTGCCATCGGTGCACCCCAGTGACCTCAGAGCCCTCTGGTCCCCTCAGTGCCCCCAGCCCACACCTCATTGCCCTCATCGTCTCTGAAACGTCGGGAATAAAACCCTCTAACACTGTAATTTCAGTATTAGGAAGCAGGCGTTACTTTATTCCAGTGCTGGGTGCATGGTGGATGATTCCTCCTAACACATGCCGGCAAGGTTCCAAAACTGTTGTTTTTCACTACAAACTACACATATTCATGGAAATTCGAGAATTCTCATCCCCCTTCTTAAAAATTATTTACATATACAAAGCTGTACACCTTATAGTTGGCCATGCGTCTACAATTTGGGGAATGGTCTCAACAGGGTCTCTGGTGGTCATTTGGGGAATGGCCCCCACCTCACTTTATCCTTTCATGGCCAAAAGTCACCTGAGGACATGACTCATGAGCTGGCTCATGTCCTGCAGGCTTGGTTGAGCAACTTCCCTCCTTGGAAAGAAAGCTTTTTTATAGTTTATGAAACTTTAAACAATGGCTCTCAGTTTCTCTTGTCACAACTGAGTTAGTGCAAACAATATGCCTTTTCAGTAATTATGTCTTCAGTTTCCCTTGGTCCCCTCAGTGTCCCCAGCCCACACCCCAACACCTTCAGTCCTCTCTGGTCCCCTCTGCCCCGGCCAGCCCCCTCAGCCCCACCATCCCCTCCGCTGCCCTCAACCCCCTAAGCCTTCTGTCCCTTCAGCGGCTCCCCAGTCCCTTCAGCACCGATGTCCTGAGGAGGACAGTGCCCCAGTGCCACCAGCAGCTCCCACTTTTCTTGTGAGTGACCTGGCTGTGGATGGGGGACCCTGGTGGGAAGGGGTTCAGAGCCAACGGGACATGGAAAACAACTGCTCAGCAGCCGCAGTGCCAGTGAGAGGGCATCCCTGCCCACCTGCAGGCATGGCAAACTGACTGTGCTCACTCCAAAGAGGTGCTGGGCACTGTTTGGATCAATGGCAGCACAGACCATTAACCACTTGTCAGGCCTAAAGGTCACCTACACCAGGTGCATCAGAGCACCACCTCTGCCTTGGGAACCCATAACGAGCAGTGCAGGTCAGTGACTGCAGATCTTCATCAGCGGGAGAAAAAAAAGTCAGGGAGGAACGTTCTGTGGCAGAACAAAGGGAATAGTCACCTAAAATGGGTTAAGGGACTTTCAAAAAAGCCTCAAAGACACACTCTGGACCCAGAATGCAAAAGCGAAGTGTTGAAACATAAATCAGAAGCTGGTTGCAAATGTCCAGGGCACAGTTATCTTAATAAAATGCAAGACAATTGCTGGAATGTGGTATGGATGACTAATTGCCTTTGTTACCATGTAGTATCTACTTGCTAGGTGCTGCATATTTATTATCAAAAATTACTCTAGACCCACAACTATGAAATGCTAAAAAAGGCTCATAGACTCACATTTTAATGCAATTGCTGTGAGCTGATAATCAGAATCTGCCTTTATGCCTTGATCCTCCAGAAGTTCCTTAAATGGTTTTCTTTTGTGGTTGGTTTTTGGAGGTTTTTTTTTGCATGCATGCTAACTAAAGGTAAATTCCTTCTGTAATATGGGGTACGAAAGAGACTGGTTTTCAGTGAGCAGTATGTCAGGGAAAGACAGCTAAGCCATTATTAGTCAAAAGAGGAACAGCTTTGTAATATATGGGCAATGTCTGGCTGAAATTTCATAAAACCAGATTAGTCAGGATCGGTAAGAAGGTACTGAAGAGTGAAGAGTTTAATCCTTTGGTGCAGTACTGTATGGACTTTGGGATCACTGTCATTGCAAATAGGTTGCCTTTCCAGCAAAAGAGGCCTATGTGCAAAATGGCTTGTGTGGTGGACACAGCACTCCCATTGTCACCTGCAAATATTGTGGTTGGCTGCTCCATTTAACCTTATGTATGGATATTTGTGTTGGCTGTGGGATTAAAGCTTACAGAAAAGTATCTACCAAGTAGTCTGCCTGGGTCAGCACTTTTGCTCTTGCCCTGAAAAAACTAACTGTTCCCTGAATTCACAGCAGGAAAATCAGACACACCTAAATAAATACTACTGACTGCTGGCTTTGGTCAAGGTTGCACCCAGAGAGAGAGAGGGTGGAGGCTGGATAAACTCACAAACCGATATTGGGCCAAATGTGTATGATTTTGCCTGCAGATGTGGAGCTGGAGGTACAGTGACTCCACAGCTGGCAGGAGTGAAGCAGAGCAGCAGCCAAGACCAGCTCTGGCAATAAAATTTTATTAAAAATAGTTGCTGTTAGTTTACAAAGTGGGTGGCCTGGCACTGCCACACCACTGGCCTGGCCTGCACAGAGATACAGCTTTGCTGTCCTCCCTCTAAGCCACATCACACACCTGCTTGCAATTTAGAGCCCAACCGGTGATCTCTTGTGAAGTTAGTCAGAGAAAGGGGTTCAACTTGCTTTGTAAGAAACAGGCCCAACAAATTTTCAGAGGTCTCAAAACACTATTTCGTCATGCTGGAGTTCTCACATGTGAGGGGCTTTTTATCTTTAACAAAATATGCTCTTAAATAAAATAAGCTGTCCTGGGTTAGTTATATATTCTATTACCACCCACAAAAGCTGGATAAATTTCATAATTACACACCTGGGACTCCTTATCTCAACTGAGATAAGCACTCCAACTGACAGGAAGCACCACCCACCCTGGTTATCTGATCTCAGGTAATGGCCCATTAGCACCACCCAGCTGATTATCTGATCTCAGGTAATGGCCCATTAGCACCACCCAGCCTGACTAATTAGCCTGAACCCCTCCGGAACATTTCGAAGGACCCTAGGACTCCTCCAAGCTCCTTACCGAAACAACCAATAGAACATCGGGAAGATCCTTTTCCATTGTGAAAGTCCCCACCCCTGGGGGAGGTGCCAGCCCAGAAGCACAGCATAAAACAAGGGTTTTGGATGGGAGAAGATACCCTCGAATCGACGGGACTCNTTAACCTTTTTTATTAAAATTGTAATTTTGACCTAAAATCTCTCGAGCTATTCTGTGTGGGGTTAATTTCCCCTGCTGGTTTACAGCCAAACCAGCACATAAGCAAGCCTAGCAAGCTCAGTCTGCTCAGGCACAAAGTCACATCTTCAAAGGCATTGAAGTGTCCAATGTAACAGGCTGGAAGCAATGTCTGAGACTTTCTAATGGCTAATCAAAAATACCTGATTTGAAAACTGTCTCAAACAATTGCAGCTTACTCAGGCAAAAACTTATTGCACATTCCTGTGGTATAGCTACATTCAGATTTACCTGTGGAGGTCATTTATCACCTCAAATAAAGCTGCAGAATCAGAACAGATTTCTGGAATGCTAAAGTCAGATTAATTTTACTTATACTGTATTTCACAGCCTTTCAAAAGTTCTTTCTTCCCACATGCCCTGCTGCCCATTCTTTGTCATTTCACAAGCAAACCCAGAGTCACTGGTCTAGTGGCAGAAGGGTCCGAAAACCAACCTTCTTATTACAATGAGTAGTAAGCCATAGCTGTGCCATCCCTCAGTTTGTTCTGTAATGCAGTGGTGATTGCATTTTCATATTTATTAAGGCAGTTAAGTACAGGAAGAGGTGGCTATACTCAGATGTTGTTACGAGACTGCACAAGACAAGTATTTTCTTGCTGCGGTACCAGACAGAGCCCACGTTTCAGGAGCTTGCTTGCAAACCTCTGAAAATCCCCTACTTCCATGAAGAGCTTCCACTCTGAAAGTCTGTGGTTAGCCACACTTGCTCTAGAGGAGATAAAAACTCATAAAGATATGCTATCAGCAAATTTTAAGAGGTCGTGTTAATGCTTAGAAGAATGAGATCTAGATAAGGCTTTGATCTATCTAACTTTCTTCATGGATTGCAAGATGTGGTTCCTCACAAGCCTTGCGATGAGGTAGTCCTTGGCTCACTTAGCCCAAGCCATGCTCAGAGCATGTGCGAGAGCTGCACGCCCATCCTGCTGCACTGCCTGTGCTGCTCCCACACCCCTTCTGACCCCTGCTCAGCCTTACCACCCACAGATCCAGATTTCCCCAGACAACTGCCTTCTGGAAAGAAATGGACGGGTTCATATGGAAATGTTGGTATAAAATTGATTATGACAGTAGGGAAAGCAAGAATGGAGTCCCTTATCTCTCCTGTATTTCTGTCATTCTCTCTTCGTTCCAGGTCAGGTCAGTGCCTGTGGTAAGGACTTCAAAGCACAGTAACAAAGCCAAGGTGCTGCCTGGGGTGTTGTGCAGTGCGATGCTCCCCCAGCTCCTCTGCTGGACTTGCAGGCTTCTGACAGGCAATGCAAGCTCTGGACACCTAAGGACAAGTGACAGGGATTGCCAAAAGCAGAGACATCCCCTTTCACTGTTCCTGAATTAAGTACTTGCGCTGAATACAGAGCAGGTATTTGCCAGTCTAGATTGCTTTCTGTGAGAAATTAAATCCTCCTGAGATGCCAGCACTGACCTTTTTGCATCCTTTAGAGACCTTCTTGTTTTAAGCAACTAAACACCAGTGCTTTCTTACTGTTCTTATTATGCTTCTTTATGAGTAGCCTCAGTCCTCCTAAATGGGTGAGCTACTGAGATAACACAGTCACTGTTACTTTAGCATTGACATAGTCCTAGTGTCATCTTCTTGATTCCTTGTAAATTCCTTCTCAAATTGCACATCAGTGCATGCTCTGTTCCTCACTAATATTGCTTTTCTTCAAATCCTGCAAGTGTCCACAATTTTCCACAGGCAGTTAGATAACCAGATTCAAGTTTAATACTAAAGTGGTATCATCTGGCCCACTTTGAAAGCAAAGCAAGCAAATCTTATATATATTCCCTGTTAGGTCAAAAGGCAAATGCCACACTGTCTGTGGTAAGGGATAGGCATTTATCTGAAACACTGTTTTGGAAGAGCTAGAAATAGCTCAAAAGACTCCAGCATCTGATGCTGGAATAGAAAAGAGGCAAGCAGAATTCCACCTAGCTGCTCTGGTGAGCAGTATCTGCTTTTAAAAGTGTTTTTTTGGCAGGCCACAATAAGAGAGAAGACCAATTAATGAGAAGATTCCTGGTACTTTTTCCATTGAGAGCATCTGATTCATTGTACAGCTAGCAATGCATCACTGAACACCAGAAAATACATTTCTGAAGGCAGGGGGAGGGCAGTATCTACTGTCAAAGATGTAATTTCAATTACCACCTGTTCCAACTACCTGTACTAGAAATACTTCATTGTGGTGCTGCAGAGGGCCTTTATCTTTCACTGATCATTCTAGTGTGATTTAGAGCAGGATTTTTCCTTTTCTTCTGTTTTGAATAACTTGTTTGCCATGCAGTAGTACACTTACTTGCCTTGCTTGTTTCTGGGTAAAATTAGAAATGTTGCCCTTTCAGTGAACTTTTAATATGGAGAGACCCCTGAAGTGCAACATAACCTAAAACTACTCTGACACAACAACCAGAAGCTATGCACCTCAGCCACTTTATTGTATCCAGTCATAACTTCTGCAAAAGCTCATACTGCTATTTGTAAATTGATTTTACCCTGCTCCTCTCTACTCGACATTTTATGAGTCAGTGCACCTGCTTCTTTGTAGAAGAAAATCATGGAGGGCAAGAGCCTGATGTAAAGTTACCACATTTGCAGAAAGAGAAGGCCACACTCCTTTTCTAATTACAGATATATTTACTTTTACTTTATTTTTGCTGATTCTATATCCACACTCTTCTGAGAATATTATTACATTTCAACTATAGTTTTATGTGAATAAGACTTAAAGAGAATGAGCTACCAAGAAAACTACCAAGAAAAAGTTGTGATGATACATGGCTTCTGATCCTTTGTATCTGGACTATAACAACACCACTGAAATGATCAGGTCATCATAACCTCAGCACAGATGGTTGGCTTTCCAGATATCTGTATTAAACAGTTGCAATTTGTTTCCAGCATAAAAGAACCTGATCCTATAAACCCATGCAAGTGTAATGCCACTCATGTTACTTCCAGGAATACTGCCAAGTCAAGTCAGTGGCAATAAATCACAGCAGAAAAATTACCAGTACACATTTTTGCAGGATGAGGATTTGTGCCTGACTCATTCAAAATTATAAAGCTCAGAGAGGCAACTCTCAAGGAAGATGTGAAGGACCTTAGAGATATATGGGAGGATGTGAAGGATCTTAAACAAATAGTAGTAATAAAGTAAATACGTGGTAAAATACAACAGACTTTCCCTGGGGCTTTCACTAATTGTACTAACTCTTCCAAATTTCATGGCCATCCGTAAATGAAGACACTAACAATCTAAAAAAGATAGCATTTATCCACTAGTCTTTCTTATATATGTAATGCCTAAGTTTTACTTCTTGTCTTGACCTAACACATATACAGACGAAACCACAAATTTATTACAGACTTGCTGAACTTCTTTCAGATGCAAACAGATACAGAGAAACTAATCTGCCACTCTCCCAATTTTTATGTCTGTCATTTACAACTAACAAGAATACTGCATATACTGGCACATGGAAGGTAAGGGGAAAAAATCAGAAAAAAAAATCAGGATCTCAAAAAAGACTGTTTGCTCATTTTTCAAAACAGAAGTACTACTCTTCCAGTTTCATCTAGATTATCCTAACCATGTCCTTTGAATAAAAAGACAGTTTGCAAAAGCAGCTTACCTAGGCATTGGTGAGTTTATTCCGCATATAACTAGAGAGAAAAATTACAATATCTTTTAGGCTGCTGTTGAATTTTGTCAAAATATCTGCTGAATCAGAAAAATACTACCTTCTCTCCCCCTCACTCACCCCAAACTATGAGGTACGGCTAATAACCCTTTCTTAAAAAGGTATCAGGAATTTTGTTTTTCCTAGTAACCTCAGGGAAAATAAATAATGAGTGAGGAGCTGGTGTAACATGCTTTTGTACAGAACTTGCACTGTAATGCAGAAAAGCATGGGTTCTGCAGCTGCTGTCTGCCAGGTTCTTCTTTTAAGCTTCAACAGCTCTAAACTTTGTTTCATATTAAAAGCATCATGTGCTGGTTTGACTGTAAACCAGCAGGGGAAATTAACCCCCCAAATACCTCGAGAGAGATTTTTGGTCAAAATTACAATTTTAATAGAAAGGTTATAATAAATGCAGTAATAGAGAAACACCGGCTTAAACCGACAGAGTCAGAGTACAACCTGGCAGTGGCTGCAGTCCTGTTGAACATCTGGAACTGTGGGAAGTTCGCCTCCTCTGCTGGGTACCCCGTGGTCCTCTGGGTGTCCAGTGGCCTGGGTGTCCAGTGGTGGTCTCTCTCAGTC
>VZRJ01000819.1:0-26944 GCA_013397565.1 Ptilonorhynchus violaceus
TAATTTTCAAAACAGCTTTAACATTGCTTCCATTGGTATGCAAAAAACCTTGCTTTTTTTCTGACAGATTTTTCAGCTCTCACTTATTAAGAATAGTGGTGTAATCCCTAAAAATAAGCATAGCATTTTTCTGTGAACTTTTCAGTTGAAAAAGTATGTAGTGCTAGAAAATTAAATTTCAGAAAAGTGCCCATTTCAGCTCAGAAAATATCTTCCATCCTCTCTAGACAACAGTTAAAGCCATCCAGCTGATGAGGAGCTTTAATCAAATGTGGAAGCACTTTGTGTAAGATTTCACAGATTGGGGCAGGGGAAGCCAGAAAAAAAAAAGAGGAATAAAAATTAAGGAGTAATGCCTTTGAGTTTAGCCAATCAAGACAGAAAGTATTCAGGTATTCAAGTCACTTTTGAAAATTCCACCTTCTCTGATATTCCCAAACTTTTTCCAGCAAATTGATCTCAGAATCAGGAATGAATTTTAATAACTCTAACTCATCATTGTGGGAGTGATATTACTCAGCTGGTTTTGACTTTTGGTAGTAAAGAACCATCAACCTTTCTTAATTATCTGAGTAAGTTGGATTTATCTTTTCCATCATAGAAGCAGCACCAAATATCAAAAAAATATTTCTGACCTATAGAGTTTTTGAGCTTCTGAGAGCAAGAATCTCTCTTTCAGCAAGTGGAATTTTAAACTAGTGGGAATTTAAGAATTTCCTTAATTATCAGACTATCAATACGTGATGAGAGGCATGTTTTCCCCATTCATCCATTTGCAAAAAGCGTATCTAATAATACAGATATAATATGTATTTCACTGGGTTTAATGAACCCTGGGAAGGAAAAAAAAAGAAAAAATTTCTCAACAAATGTGATCTTTTGTAAGATGACCATGAACACCAATAAAAATGAGTCCTTGATGTGCTTCACAGACATGAACAGTATTACAGTGTGAGAATTAATGTCACAGAACAGCTGTCAAACAAACAAGACCGTTTATGGCAGCCAGGAAGCTCTGAAAGCTGCAAGAGGCAAGACTGAAGAAAAGGGCACAGTAAACACACGGTAGGCTTCGTGTTCAGTGTCCCTTAGTTTTACCCTGTCTGCCCAGTAAAACTCAGTTAGAAGATCACTGTTCCAAGCTGTGTCCTAACAAAACTGAACATTTCAGTCCAGGAGTTCTTTTGCTGCAGAGGATGCACTCTTAAAGACACAATCAGATCCACCTCAGTGCTCTGGCCACAGTGGAGGGTCCTGTAACTCATGTTTATACAAAACTGGGATAATAGGGTCACATTCAGGCTAGCTTTCATCGATAAATGCCCTAGAGACTTGCTTCAGCTTCCTTTCCCATCAGTCTTAAATATAAAAATTCCTTAGACCATTTCTCTACCCTTTTAGCAGTAAACCTACCTTAAACACACTGAAATATTAAGATGTTCAGGGTGGGGTTTTTGGTTGCTTTTTGGGTTTTTTTGCCTGTTTGTTTGTTTGTTTTGTTGCTTATAAACTGTAATTTCAGAAGCATGTTGCGTTCTTTTTAATCTCCAGACCACTCTTTTTTTTTTAGGCACAGGATTTCTGTAAAATGGTTACTTGGATTCTCCCAACTTTTCACACTGAAAATTATTTGACCACCCACGAATTCCTCTTCTATATTCTCATACTCTCTCTCTACAAAGCATCGCTGTTGACAATATCTACTGTGCTAGAAATTGTTAGAAAGCTATTTAGCATAAAATCACTTTCCTGTTTCACTTCAGCTTTTATCTCTCCCTGTCTCCAACTCTCTCCACATGGCTCATATACTTGTTAAACCTTGTCAAAGGCCAGACTATGAGTACTTCTGGGTACACTTTTTATTGCATGTCTGTTTTCTAGTTACCACAATGAGGCTTTTTATCTTGATTTGATCCTCATTTGCAGTGTAATGGTAAGGTGCGGTGACAGAAGAATTCTGCAGCTGGTCTCTTATTCAAAAGAAGCCAAAATAATGTCTTCAGGGCTCTATGACAATTTGAAGAACAATGCCCATCATAGGCAGAGATTACAGCCTGCAGATGTCCAGCTTGAACAGATGGAATCCAGCAATGCTTTATCTACCACCCCTCTTGAAGCACCAGCTTAGCATAAAAAAAAAGAAAAAACAAAAGCATTGTTATGGTGGCCTTTGTTAGTTGTTCCTTCACATGTGCAGAGTTAAAACAGGTTGTAAAGAATGAACTGTAATTAACAATCATGCCAATATAAGACATTCTATCTATGTGAAAAGTACCAGTGAGGAACTATTTGAAGTTTGGCACAAAGCTTAGACAGAGTTCTGCATTTTTTGCTTCAGTAAATCCATTTTCCATCCAGAATCTATTTCAATCTTTCTTTCTGCATTTGCCTTCAGTAATTTTAACTCATTTAGGAGATATTATGGAAACTTTTCCTTCAAATGTATTGCAAATAGAAAATAAATTAGCCACTGTAAAGTCATGAGAGCACTACTGGCTAGGCTAAATAGTAATGTGTTTCAAGCTGAGCAAGCAGATGGCACTATTTTCATTCTTAGTCATTTATTTTAAAGTATTTTGTTCAATATTTATCAGAAAAGAATGCTCTCTGAATTACTGAGGGTAAAAATATAGCAGTCAAACATTTAGGAAGAAGTCTGTAATTTTACAGCAGCATTTTAATACATATACAAAAAATTCTGGTTTAAAACCAACAAAAATCCCAAACACTTGAAAAATATCTTTATGTAAAAGACAAAACTGTAGCCTCAAATTAAAACTTTTCTGCTAAATTAATTAAATTCAGAATGCCACTTTCATATACGTTTTCAGTTAAAAATTTGATGTGACAATCACAGCTTCTTTACTAGGAGGTCATATTCTATAGCATATGAAATCTTCCTTTATTCAGTCTCTCATTCCCTAAGTGACATTTACTGATTACTATACGTAAGCATAGAAAACCTGCTACCAATTGAGCACTGAGTATCCCAACTAATAAAATACGTTCCTTAAATTTTAACAAAATCTTTCCAGATAGAAGCATAATAAGAAAAGGGAAGTGAACACAAAAACACTGTCTCATCAGCAAGCCCAGGTCATATTAGATTCAACAGAGACAATCAAGGACAGTCACCCAGTCCCACCACTGAGTGACAGAAAAACTTCTAGATCCACTGCAGTCCTCTAGTAGCTTTTGTTTCCTTAGTCACACTTCACCAAGGTTTCTGATTTTGGTAACAAGCCTTTGAATACATAGAATGTTTCAAATCTTCATA
This sequence comes from Ptilonorhynchus violaceus, assembly GCA_013397565.1. Lineage (NCBI taxonomy): Eukaryota > Metazoa > Chordata > Aves > Passeriformes > Ptilonorhynchidae > Ptilonorhynchus > Ptilonorhynchus violaceus. The sequence goes on from VZRJ01000819.1 coordinate 3,278, forward strand.
TGTCTCGTGTATGACACATATCCCAAAGACAGATTTCATTCATCTGCCTGTCTTACATTTCCAATCCTAAGGAAAACACACAGAAATCTTTGTGTCCACTTGAGTTACTGGTTTTCAACTTCATTTGGGCAAAATCACCAAGTTCCCTGTTAAAGATGACTTGAACAAGCTTCTAACTACTAAGAAGTAACTATTTTTCATGTAATATCACTATGTTCAGGTTGAGATTTGTAGGTAACAGGTAACTTAGCAATATCCTTTAAAAATTATGGCACATACTCATCATTACTCTACTCTAAAGGAGAGATCATCTTGTCACGCTGGTATCCCAGTTTAACTGCATACCCAGAAGCACTAATTTAGAGAGGTTCAATACTGCTTCCAAGAAAGTAACACATACCAATTAGTTTTACAGTAACTATACAGCCACTGTAGATAATTATAAAGTTGGAAGAAAATTTGGATTTCCACAATTAATTTCCGTGGCAGGAGGGGAGAATGGGGGAACAGAGGAGACCTACTTCTGTTGTTAATGTGGAAGCGATGGTTCTCCTAGAGGTCAATATCACCTGCATGTCTGGTCACACTTGGCTATATCATGAACAAGATAGGACTCTTCTGGTTTTTACTTTTAAGAATTAAATTTTACATATTCATCTCAGTGCACAATGAGGTTTTTTAATTATTATTTTTGAATCCATAAGCAAAATATTTGTAATTGGTTTATAATTTATGTAAAGTTAAATTTGTATACATACAAACATATATATATATAAATCTATTTATGTAATCTTGATTTCTTACATGTTCATTTTTCATTAAAAATTAATGACATGTTAATGCCCTACCAGTCATTTGCTGTTTTCTACAGCGATAGTTCTTCAATGTTAAAAAAACCCTTGTAAATTTTATTCTCATACTGTCTTCAGAGATTTAGATATGCAAAACCTCATTTGGGTGTCAATTCCACTGCAACTGGTGTCCTTATTTCCAAAGAATATCCATTTCAACTTTTTATTTTAATATGTCTAAATAGCATTAGACCTCAAACTGCATTATGGGCTGACATTGAAACTGAAACCAATTTTTTTTTCTACTGTAGATTATTATGCATCGATGCATTTCAGTTAAGAAACTGATTTTTTCTTTCCTTGTTTGATTTTTTTTTTTCTCAGTGCAGCCTGTCTTTCAAACATCTGAAAGAGATTTTGTTTCTTGATAGGTACTTCCACTGATCTTATTAGCTATCAGAAAAGCCAGGTGCTGATGCTCTTTGAAATTATCTGCACAATTCTAATTACACAATTCCCCGAAATCACCATACGTCCAGCATATCCTTTGGGCTCTTAAAAGTCAAAATGTTACTGCTTTGCCATATTATCTACTATTTCTACATGATCTCTATGCAACAGTTTCCTTGTTATATTTGCACTGTATATTGTCTTCCATAATTCATTAGTAAATTCTCTTCATAATCATCTAGAAGTAACTTTTTCTACCTGGAAGCATTTACTTTCAATGCTCTGTGTATACAACAGACTAAGAATTAGCCTTTCCAACCTGTGGTTCATTAAGAAAAATACATGTGTGCACACATATGGGTGTGTATGTGGGTGTACGCAGTTTTTTAATATGTTTGCTCACAGGTCACGCAATGGTTCTGAACCAAAAACTTCCAGTTCACTAATAATGAAAAGGAAGCAGATAATTTTTGACTATCACAAACTGCTAATACTGTCAACACACATATAGAGTTATTTATAGGAAACATACATTATCTATTATTCTGTCACATATGCCATTGATTTTCCTAGCGCTATAAAGCCAATAAAAATAGTAGTTTACTTCCATGTGTTAATAAAACATAATTATTTAGTGCAAAATATTAAACTCACTTTCATCTTCAGACATACGGGCAGGAGTATCATTTTATATCTTGAATTATTCTGGAGTAAGGTTCAGTCATATATTTCTTACTCCCTTCCTAATCAGCAGGTAGGAATAAACACCTTTGAAAGACTATTCACACTATCTCATAATAGGTACATATGATGCAGTTAGTGAATGTGGGAAAGGCTGTGGATGTTGTCTACCTAGATTTTAGTAAAGCCTTTGACACACTTTTCCACAGCATTCTCCTGGAGTAACTGGCTGCTCATGGCTTGGATGGGTGCACTGTCCACTGGGTAAAACATCCATCATGGCTGGATGGCTGGACCCAAAGAGTGGTGGTGAATGGAACTAAATCCAGTTGGCAGCCACTCACAAGTGCAGTTCCCCAGGCCTCAGTATTGGGGCCACTTCTGTTTAATATCTTTATCAATTATCTGGATGAGAGGATCGAGAGCACCCTCAGTAAGTTCACTGACAACACTAAGTTGGGGGGGAGTGTTGATCTGCTGGAAGGCAGGAAGGCTCTGCAGAGGGATGTGGATGGGCGGCATCGTCGAGGATGAGTCCAGGCCATTTGGATGAGGTTCAACAAGGTCAGGTGCTGGGTCCTGCACTTGGGTCACAACAACCCCATGCAGCACTACAGAGTTGAGGTAGAGTGTCTGGAAAGATCATTGGATAATTGGATTGTTATTCTATATTGGCTTATTGGATAAGTGGGAAAAATATTACCGGTGTGGAAAAGGAGGGAAGATAGAGGTTTGTGATTTTGCTGTGGCATAAACTGTCTTAAAGAATCAACGGGTTTTTCCTGCCCCAGTCCACAGGATATTGACAAAATAAAATCGTTTTCTACACTCCTACACTCTACTACCATTTCTCTGGGGCACATCACTAGAGACCTTGCAATCAACAGGAAGAGTATTTGCCAGTTTCTCGCATTTTTTGAGTCACATGGGAGGTAATTATTCTAGATAATAGGAATAATTATTCTGTTGGTTGTTTTAAATATTTTGGCAATCTGCACTTCCTGAGGCTTGGAGGGGGTGGTGTGANGGGGTGTTTCCCTTTTTTTAGTATATTTTTGTGGCTAATAATGTTCAAACAGAATGGCACAACAGGGTGTGCATTATGGAATTCTAGTGACATATTCTGGTGATTATTAGATAGAAAGAAGAGGACAGAATGCCAACTACCTCACAGACATTTCATTATTAGTTCATAATCATAATTCATTCCCTGGAGTACATCATCAAGTTCAAGAGCTCTTTAAAAAAAGACAAAGAATTAGAAGAAAAATCTCCCCAAAACTGACAGTAATTTTTTTCAATTAGGCAAAATATGGTACTAGAAAAAACAAGCACTGATACTTTCCAGGTATGGAACTTTCGTGATAATATTTTATGATTATAGATATTTTTTTCATATTGTACATTATAGTTAAATTTAATATTTATCATTTTTAAAAACAAATGAGACAATATACATTCACAAGAGAGGCAAATTAACAGAAGAAGTCTGAACTTTTAGAAATAATGAATACTGAAATAAAGACCTGTCTTATTGCACAAAGGGAATAGGATCTGCCTTCCTCATGTTACTACAGTTTCTTCCAGGATCTTCTGTCAGGAACTGATGTTTGATATTGCGACATCACATATGACAAACTGGCCAGTGTGCTCATTCCCAGAAAAGAAAAACCTCTTCGTTCTAGCGGAAAAAAACATGATTGAAGACATTGGCTGCCTCTACGCTCTTGAATGCATCTGCTCCAAGAAGCCATTCCTGGCCCTAGACTTAATGAAGCAATACCTCTCCCCCTCACTATTCAGTGTAGGGTAGGCTGTCATGCCCACTTGAGATGGGCAGCCACCTCCAGATTTTATAGGCTTAGTCTTAGGCTTTCTTTGGCATTCAAATCCTCAGACATTTTCCTGTAATTTTCATTGCTGTGGTTTTTTGAGTTCCCAGTGGTTGAAAAAATGTGGTGACTGAGCCACAGCTCAGCTGTTCTTTCTTTTTTAGAACGTGAAATGGCATTATGTATTTCTCTTCCAACCAATAAAAATCAGGGGAAAGCTGACCCAAACGGGCTTCTCCTTTGAAAAGATGGCTTTATTATAGGACATATTTTAATTAACACAATGCAATTATACCATACCTCATGCATATATGTGTTCCCATGTCTGCCCATGTACAGAAGTTAAATGGGCCTCCTATTTGCAATTATAAGTACATACAAAATGAAACAGAAGAAATATCACTCCAAGATTTTCTTTTTCCTGTGTTGGTATTTCGAATGTTTATCCCAGTGTTTCAGAACTTGTTTTAACTATTACATATAGTATGGTTATTCTCAAAATACATATAGTGAGCAGAGTTAAAATGTATTATCTGAGTCACAGTGCTTATTCTGTTCTCTATGGTCAGGATAAGTTCAAGTAGCACGATAAATGTATAGATTTGCTGGTAGCAAGAAATGTTCAGTTTCCAACCTATCACTTGCATTTTTCATCTACTCAGAGGCAGAGCTGGAAGATTTTGAAGACAGATGTCACCTAGGGATCTTACTCTCCTATTTTTAAAGCACCACAGATTGCTCATATAACCACAATGCTGGTTGTCTGTTTACAAAAGAATTTTTGACACACTGTTTTTTGTTATAACTGACGCTTTTCAAAAGATTGTCGTGTTTTTCTCAAGCCCAAGGTTTTTTTCTCTCTCAACTTTCTATTGGGTGCTTTCTCCAGCACTACTAGATGTGTTTGTCCCACTTAACAGCAGCACCTGTCTGACCCCTTGGGCCATAGCTTCAGCCTCCACAACACTGAAACCATGCAAGCATTTTTTCCATGTGTATCCACAATGTTTTCATTTATGAATAAGCTAGATGATATCGTAAGCCACAATTTTATATAATCACAGAATATGCTGTGTTGGAAGCGACTCACAAGGATCTTTGAAGTCCAACTCCTGGCCCTGCACATCACCAGCCCCAAGAGTCACACCATGTGCCTGAGTGCATTGTGCTAATGCTTATTGAATTCTGTCAGGCTGGTGCCACTTCCCTGGGGAGCCAGTTCCAGTGCCCAAACACCCTCCGGGTGAAGAACTTTTTCCTAATATCCAACCTAAACCTCCCCTGACAAAACTTCAGGCCATTCCCTCAGGTCCTGTCATTGGTCACCAGAGAGGAGAGACCAGTGCTTGCCCCTCCTCTTTTCCTCATGAGGAAGTTGTAGACTGCAATGAAGTGTCCCCTCAGTCTCCTTTTTTTTGGATGTATAAGGAGATTTTGAATGCCTATACACATACCTTAAGTATCTTTTATGGTGGTATGAATAGAGGACTTCAGCAGCTATTTTAGGAAAGACTTAAATATGTGATAAAGTCAAAAATTATCTTCACTGATTTATGTAAGTGCTCGATTAAAAGTGGTACTACTGTTGCTTATGTATGTACAGAATATAATGCATTCCTTCAAAACAGCAAGTTCTACAGAAATTGAGTTGCTGGAAAGTGAACATAGCTATTCAAAACTATTTGAAAAAGCTGAATTGTCTGTTGCCTGAAGACCTGAAATAATTTTGACCTTTAAGCTCAGCAAGTCTTTATATCAATTGTTTTAGGTACTAGAGTATTCCACAAATTTGTACCTCAGAATACTGAAACATTAAGTTCTGGCAGTTATGTTGAAAGCAAGTTTGGACATACTGAAATGACTGTCTCCATTGTAAATTCCTCAGAATTCAGAACTCTTGATTTCAAAACTCAAACTGTATTTGCTTTCTTTGATTCTTTTGAGACCAAAATACCATCCAAATATATAGTTGCAAGAGAATTTTTATTTCCCATTTTCCCACTGGGTATTTTTAGTGCAAAAAAGCTTCAGCAAACTCTAGTTCTCACTTTAGAGGAAATCAGGGCTTCTATAGAGGTCAGAAAAATGTTCCGTATGAGGAAAGATAGTGATAATGTCATGAAGCTGTTGCAGTCTGCCTGCACTGGGAAACATGAGTGACATAACTGGATGCTAACACCTGACCACACAACAATCCATCCTTTACTTGCCTTTCCTCTGTCATCCTCTCTCTTTACATGAACAAGTACAGGAACCCCCCAGGGACCTGTACTTGAAGGAATACATTATCTTATGCAAAGCAGTGGGGTGTGGGGCCCCTTGCCCACTTTTCTTTCCTTAAAGCTCACAAGAGGCAGAGGACTGGGCATAGAACACACCTTATGCATTACCATTTTCCTTTCTCTTAAGTCAGCAACGAAAGAAGCAAACAGGAATTGAGTGTAGGGAAAGGAAGAAAAATGAAGACTTTCATTTCCACATGTAAATAATTTAGCAATAAGGATATTGCAATATTTAAAGTCTTCCAATATCTGTTGAACTGATGGGCATGCATGTACAGACTTGTTTTCTCTGTTTGTTAATTTTTGTCTTTCTTTTTAAGGGAATGGAATCTTTGAAGAAAGCTATTTTTATAATACTTAGTGTATAAAGTAGACTACTAGTTCCAAATATCTACCTGTGATTAAACAAATTGGCTTAATTGATAATACTGGTTTTCCTCTTAAAAATATGGATTTGAAATCCAAATATCTTTTGAATTTCCAATGTTAAAAGCACGTTATTCTTCTGTTTAACATGACACACACACACTCCCCCCCAACTAAAAACACTGTTTCAAAGGATCCCATGCCAAATAATCCCTATCATTACTATAATGATATGACACTAGTCTGGGAAGCACATTCTGTTATAAAGCCTGTATAGGAAAATATTTGGTTTTCAATGTGTCTCATATTTTCAATCTCTTTTTGATAGTCTCCTTGAATCTCATTCTTTGATAAGACACTGGTAAATACAGACGATGCCAGCAAAGAAAAATGAAATTAAACAAAAAAAATCAACACTGTTCAGACATGTCCTTCATTACAAAATTGGTAGATACAGACAGATCCAATAAACAAGAAATTTTACATAAATTCATGCATACAGTCTCTATTTAAGAGAAAGCATATTTAAAACTGGATTCTCAAAAATATGGAGACAAAGGACAGATTGATTGAAGAGCTTCTGGGCAGCATCTCAGATATAATTGTATGTTCAGCTGCTTCACTAGTTACCATTGAATTTATTAGCCCTTTGATGAAGTCACAAATGAACTCTCTATGAGAGCTCTCTCATAGATCTCTGACTGTTCTCCTCTGACATCCTCTCACTGTCTATCCATCCCTTCATTGATTATATGGGGAATCTATGACAACTTACTTAAAGTGGAGTTGTAGGTAGAGTTAATGAATATTCTAATGACTGCAGGTCATCAGGTACTTCCTCAGAAAGTTTAGCTGTTCTTTAGAAAAGACCTTTTGCTGTTGCTGTTGTTCTCTGCTTTAGGACACTAAACAGTCAGCATACGAATATATAATTTCTGTTCTTGTAAGATAGAACCCCACTACCTGAAACTGCCTGAAAATTTTCAAAAGCTATAAAAATGATAAAATATTAGCCCTGGTTTCAAGAAAGTATTCAGCAGTGAAATGACACATTTTTTCTACAATATCATGGCTAATGACTGGGATTACAGACTGCAGGTGTAAAAGAAAAAATCCAATACAGCAATAAAAGCAACTACATTATACAGTTTTGAAAATACTCAGAGCACAGAGAAATAATGCAACAGAGTGAAGGTCAAAATCTGCAGAGACATTTTGGCATCAAGTATCCATAGCTTTAAGAAGAGGATAAACACCCAAGTATCTGGGTGTATCTTAAATCACAGAATATGTAATAACACAGCTCTGTCACATGGTAATAGTTATTAAGATCCTGTGCAGCCTTTACTTTAACAAATTCCAATGATAATAAATAGGAAATTTATTTCAATAAACTAGGTAAAGACCTCATCAATCTGTAGAGGATAAGAGAATTCAATCTGCAATAAAACCAGCTAATTCACCTGAGAAAAAAAAAAAAACCGCAAGACAACAGAAAGAAATGCAAACAGCCAAACTGGTATTAAATAAAAAGTGAAGGATTAAAAAAAGCAGTGGTGCCTACAGATCTTTGAGAGTACTGAAGAACTAATGCAGCATTAATGCACTGAGACAGGATGGACAAAGTTAACAGCCCAGACCAGGACGTGATCCATACGCCAATGGAGCAACCACATATATGTCATTCTGAAGACATCAAAGTACTCTTATTCCACAACTACCTAGAAAAGACTGAGTCTTTTCTAGACTTTGACAAAAGAATAATAAGAGTTATTAGGGTCAGGAAAAGAAAAAGAATGTGAAAAGGCTAAAATGTGAACAAGGTGTATCACTAGATATTGTCTGTATGTATTGGTTATTGTTATCTACATATGCATGTTTTATTACAGATTTAATACTTTATTTCAGACAAAAGAAGACAGACACTCTGCTTTGAGGATGGCAAAGAAGTATGAACTGGATACATGTATGAAACATAAAAGAAAAGAGTGAAAAGACTGCATAGAATGATCCAAGACATTAAAACCAAATTATAAGAAATCAAACATAGAATTTTTAATATGTTTATAGAAGAATGCATCAACAGGTGTGATATGCCTATTCTCCATTAATTTTAATGATACTTGTAATGTGTATCAGTGTATCCTGAATTTTCCCATGTAGCTTACAAGAACACCTGCTGAGGCTGAACAGACTCTTAAGGAGAAACTCCATCTAATTTCATTAACAGAATAATATTCTTGTCATTTAAACACCCTCTATTGAAAAAAAAATCATAAATTGATTCATCTGTTCTTCACTATGCATCTTAGGATGGGATGAGTAGACATCTGGAACTGTCTATCCTGCACTGTCTATAAAGAAGGTAAAGACAATTAATGTAGTAGTTTGCATAGTTGAAATGAAAAACAATGCTATCATGACAGGCTGGGATATGAGCACCAAAAAAAAAAATGTATAGGAGTTTCTGCATTGTTTATGAGTTTCCTAGCTACTATTTCAGGAAATAGACCCCACTTTGTCAACACTTCTTATCTACTTTCATTGTGAATTTGCATTGCAACCTCAGCATTGACTATGGATTGGTTTTGATATTTGCCATCTAATACAGCTTTATATGGTTTTGAATATACTTTAAGTTTCATAATTTCTCCCAGTGGACCCTAAGATAAAACACTGTTTTCTATATTATAGTTTGTGGGGGCTCTGAGTCACACAGAGGGAGAGCAATGACTGGAGAATGAAACCATCTCCTTCCTTCCATTTTGCAAGACTGATAATTACATAGTAGTGAGAAAACTGTACCTCACACTATGGATAGAAAACATAAGCCGTAGAAATAATACATCTCAGTTATTTTATACACAATTTTCCCATCTTACAACCACACATTAAATTGTCTTGGCATTCATGTGTGCAATATGTGAAAGGCATGATAATGTTTTTTACTTCATGAGATTATTTACATTTCTATTTATTAAGAACGATACTGGAAACAGTTTATTTTCAGAAAATTAGAAGCCACTTTACATTTTATTTAGGCTGAAATTTGCCCAAACCTTGATTCTTGGTTGCTGAATAATTTTCTAATTGACACACTTTTTATTACCTTGATTATTTTTACCCTTTTATTCCTTTTGCAGTATTCTGAGAGTTAATAATGTCCTTAACTAGTTTACATTCTCCCTTTTGAAGATTCTGAATTTCTATGCAGAAAATGCTGTTCGCTGCAGATAACAAAACCATTAAAAACATTCTGCTGTACCCAATCCACTACTGCTCTATGTGCAAGATGAATACTAAAAGCACCATTAGCAGCAGAGACACAGAGTTACCAATCACTTATTGACAATTAAGTAATTAATTAAGTAGCTGCTTCACATTAACACTTTCAATCTGAGTGTATATTTTCTGTTATATATATAAAACAAATATTTTTTGAACTGGAGGACCAGTTAGTTGCTTCCTAACCAGAGAGCTGCAGAAAACAGGAAGCAAGCATTATGCAGCCCATGGCTTCAGTCTGCATTCATGACTCACAATCATGTTACGCTTCTTGTACAGCAAAGGAACAGCACGTACTTTGCCATGCACAAGAGACTACTGTCTTCTTCTTTGTGTTACTGCTTCTTCCTATTGTTATGGATAAAATGACACTCAAACTATCTTAACAGTCAAAGATATAAGAACAGAAACAAGGCTTATATATAAATGTCTGGGGTTTTCTTTGAGAGAAGAGTAGCTGGTTGATATATGAGTTTATTTTTCTTTCTTGTGACTCTACAAAATGTACTGCCTATTTAACTAAGCCTTCTAACTACAGTGTTTCCTCTGAAAAACATGGGCAGCAATGGCATCCTAAAAGTTTTAAAAGCAGAAATTCCTTATAAAAAATCTTGTGCCAGTAGGATAAGCACCATATACTTCCCTCAGACTTCTTCCCTATTGATCTTACAAGCAGATAACAGAAATGCACAGTTGCCTCTTTTGTTTATATGTGAAGTGTTGCTACTTCACTATTCTGCAGCTTGAGAAAAACATAGTGATTTGGGGGGTGGTGTGTGTGCTATGAGTATGGTGCAATAGTACTTTGTAGATTGGTATTTCCAAACCACTGTGAAGCGTAATGAATGTATTTTAACTTCCTTATCTAGAAAGGCTCTGTAATATTGATTAAAAGGAAAATAGATCTTCATTCTAACACATTTTTACGCAACCAGCCCTAGAATACCTCTCAACACAGGAATACAACCAGGCACATCAATGACTGTCTAATTCTTCATTTTCAGTGCTGACTTGACATCAAGAAAAAGCTGCCTCTGTAATAAACTGAAATGTCTCTCTGAACATTTATAAGCTCCTGGAAAAATTGCCTAAAGGCTCAAAGATTTAAAGTTTTTTGTCTAATAAACAATTTAAATAATCCTATTAATTTAGTACATCAATAAAAAGTAAACAATGAAGATTCCTTTACATAACTTTAGATGGAAAGCTACTCTTTATGCTTCTTTAAGCTAATACTATAATGTATTCTCTCTGTCAGACAGTTATGAATATACCTGTTCTTAAAAATCCCTACTGGCAAATGGAAGCCTAAGAGAAGGCAATGAATCTAACTATTCACGATGGAGGACTTATCAGGGTAACTACACAGACAGGGGAGTGGGAAAGCTGACATATTAGAAATGTCTCTACAATTGCAACTCGGGGGAAAACGTCTTTTAGTCCAAGAGCAAAATTTTAAAGTAAATAAAACCATTTAGGTTCAGATCAGTGGTCATGTTGTCAATAAACATCACTCATGAAGGCCTACTTACTGCTAACTGCCCATCTCTCTTCAAGCCACCTCTCATTTCTTCCTCACATTTCCACACAATGTATTGCTGTGTCTGCAACAGATTCCCCTTCTTCATGCCTCTTGCTACGCACATTGTTCTCCTTAAGCTAAATGATATTCGTAGGCACCGGATGATATTAAAAGGAGATAGACTGGACAGTTCTGATCTCTTTTTTCACCTTCATTCAATGAATGTCAAATGTTGTAAGGTATTTGAGCCCTGAAATGTGCCCCAGCCAAACCATCTTCAGTTATTCTTATCAGAGCCCTCAGGAATTCATCAAGGTTACCAAAATGTAAACTGTGCTAAATTGGGAAAGGAGAAGCTGAACAATGGAATACCGAGGCAGCAAGAAATAGATAAAGAAAGACTGTGCTGCACTGGACTAGAACCAATCATGTTTCCTGGAAGGTGCCTGCAGAGCGCGTGGACAAGATAGGGGGGCCAATCATGTAATGCGTGATAGCGTGAACAGTAGTAGTAGAATGTATAAGTAGAGTATAATGTAAACAATAAAGGTCTTCTGTGTAATCATATTGATTCGTTGTTCAGAGGTCCTGAGCTCCTGCAGTCAAATTGTAGGTGCTTTTTTGTTTGACTTCTTTTTTCTTTTTGTTTTTCTCTTCTTTAACTTAGAAGTGCTCTCCAGGTCACAACGGCAGAAAATGCAAAGGATTACACTGCAAACAAGCTAACTCTTCTGTATTGCACACTATCCTTCATAATTCTCTATTCTCCCATAGCCTTCAGAGGGTACTCAGCAGGGCACAGGTCTCACAAGCATCCCGTGCCCTGTGCACCATGCCATGTGCACAGCCTGGGTGCCACAGGATGTGAAATGGTAATAGGAGCCTTTGTTTAGTAAACTAAACTTATCAACATATTCCAAGATGTTTAGGGAGGTTTACAGCTGATCATCATAGGTGTCTCACTTGCAAGGAAGCATAGAGACAGTAAGGAGGCCCGCAAACTTTTGGCTGTATTGACTCAATTTTCAGTGGCTGCCCAGAATCCACTATATGCCTCTAATGTAAAGCTGTAATTAAGAGGAAGTGCTAGCTTTCCTCATTTCTAGATATCCTGGGTTTGTGAAAAGAAGGTTCTGTGGCACTCGTGCCTCTGCTGTGGCTTTGGAGATGTACACAGGCTTAGTGCCTTTGAGGATCTTCATTGGCTTCTCAGACTGTAGTGCCATATGTAAGGGCTGTACAAAGCTATAACACAAATCTCAATTATCAAAACAAAAATATAAGCAAATCCTTTTGTAATGTATGTTTTTTGCTTCAGATAATCTTCTTTTTATCTTGTGCACTGGTATCAGAATGTGAGCATATGCCACTAACATCTTTACTATGTCTGAGCACGCTCACACACAGTGAAAATCTTCAGATTCAGTTCTTGATAGGGACCATAATGGAAGTAATTGTGATACTCTGTTGTGAGAAAGAGATTTATCCTTGTTCAGAAGAACAGAGGCAACTAATGTGGAATGCAACAGAAGAAACAAGGAAAAGAGTAAAATTGAGCAACAGAGCAAATCTGGAACAAATCCTAGGAATCTAAAAAAGCTACAGCAGTGTTGCATTGCAGAGAACAATTCTGAATTAGTATTTTGCAAAGGAAAAGGCTTATAGGTGAAGGAACTGAAGACAAAATATACTAATGTAAAGGACCAGGTTTATGACACTTCCAATTGTTTAGCTTATTCCCTTCAAGCCATTTCAGAGTAGACATAGGAACATACTCCCTTTGTACAATTTAGTCTTTCCAAAGAGCTGAAGTCAAAACGTTTCACACCCTGCTGTGAAAACCATGACTGTTATGCCACTTTCATTTCTACTGGCTTATTTATTCTAAAAGCATCTCTAAAATATTAAAATATCAACATCACAGGATGCACTGATAATGAAGGAATTACAAGCTACTTTCATGACCGGACTTGAGGGGTCCAAGCTGCTCTTTTCATTTGTCACCGTATCAGTGGAAACACATCTGTTAATTACTACTCCTCAGCCAAGCCCATCATTGCCTGCATGAGTGTTCTCTCCCATTCCCCTGGAAAGCTAAACTGCCTTGTTAAATCTCAGGTGAGCCAAGCTAACCTCTGCCTTTGCAGTGAACCATAAAGGAGTAATATTCTCTGAATCAAACAGCTCTCTTAGCTGAAAGGCAGCAGCTTACACCATCATCAAACAGTTGAGTTGCTGGCTGAGACAAGACTTAAGACAGAACTAGCAGCAGTACAAGCAGCCTCCAAGGCTGAAGGCTGAGGTGCAAGGTGGCATTAAATCCTGCAAATGAAAGATCCTTTCTGGCTGAACAGATTCTGGGACTTTGGCGTTATCACATTTTGTAAAGCAATAATCAGAGAGATTATATTCCTGACCTGCTTTGTATGATAACAGATGATAAAATAAGGTGTAGGCAATGAACAATCAACATTTTGAATCTGCTTGATTTAGGCAATAAGCAAAGAATTAGACACTTTTAAAACTTCTTTTTTTTTTAATGCAATAAAATGCAATAAAATAATTCAAAAATACTTTAACCTTAAGAAGTTTAAAAGGATCCAAGATGGCATGCTGCTACAGGTTAAACTGTATCATAATTCATTATAAATCAGGTTTTCAAGGGTTTGTAACATTTAAAAACTTACTCAAGGCTGGCATTATAAATTCACTACAGGAACATGTTTGGGGGAAAAACACAGTAGAAATCTTTTTCCCACTTCCGGGCTACATACACCAAGAGAAAAAAAAATAGCAGTTTGTCACTGAGAATGAAAGAAAACCATTATACCTGTTAGAGTCTATCTGCTGTGAAGTCTGTCATTTCCATATGCATATTTGCACATTTCATGGGTACCTAAGCAAAGCCTTCTTCCTTTGGCTGAATTTTTCAAGGCTGTGTAATAATGGATGACTTTGGGCACCTCTAAGAAGGGCAGAGGAGGAAACTAATGAGACATAAGCTTTATTGTTTACAGATTTGTTTTCTAAATGCAGCTTCCTTTTATTTTCCCACAAAAATTTTACAGGGAGATTTAGTTTGCGGACTAACAGTGACTGCATGGTAACTACACTGGTAAAAATAAAACCTAATAGTTCCTGTATGCCAAAAAAAACCAAAACCAAACAAACCTCATTAAAAGTGCTAATCCTTAACAAGTCTTAACTCATCCAGTTTCCTTGGCAGGCTAGAGGTTTTCAGTGGCACTTATTCCATATGTTCTTTTGGTGAACATCTGGGGAAGGTAACTGGTGAAAATCTCAGGTGCAATTATTTTATAAGCCATAAATAAAATGTTATCTAAATATCACCTGAAGCCTTGTTATTAGCCATGTGCATTTGAGTCTACTATGATTATATTTCCTTGTTAGACCAAATTCTTGATTTAGTATTTGTTTTGATAGTCTGCAGTGAAATTATTTTAAAATCCAGATTTATTTGAAACCAGAGGAGAAAATGTTTAAAATAAATACCCTGTAAACGTAACAAAAGGTCCTCTACTTCTGTTGTTGACTTAAATGGAAGTAAAATAAAATGAAAAAAACTGGCATGTATGCTGAATTACCTGTAAGCTAAGGCCTGCCCTTCTAATCAGTTCTGTGCAGATAGGTCTTGGCATCTTTTAAGGAACTCTATTGATTTTGAGGAGGCTCAAACAAATGATCAAACGTGCAAGGTTTGGTCAAGGTAAAACTGTGAAAATTCCAGGGTAAGAACATTAGAAAAACAATCACAAGCATTTAAGATATAACTGGTTTACATACCCTAAAAACTGCTTATCTTGTTATAGAGTTGTAGTTAATTATAATTATTATGGATTGTTTAAATTGAAATTATTGTTGTTCCTAAAAGATCAGCAACTCATGAAGAAATTACACTGCTTTATTAATTATTATTCTTAGTTAACTTCCAGCTTTCTGTTGTCTCAGAAGTAAATTTACCTACCTGCTGATAAAAGCCAGTTTTTACAAATTTTCATTTAACTGCTTCCTACTAATTTTTCCCTTCATTTGTTTGTATTTGTCCACCTTCAAAGGGTCTGTACCAATATAATCAGTCCTATTTGACAATGTTTAAAGCAAAACAGCTAACAAGATGCTTCCCCGATAGATTTTATTGTGCATTAGAGAGAAAATGCGGTGTTTAAAAGACAATTTAGATAATGTCCATTACATCCTCTTACAGTTTCATACCTACTGAGCATGTCATAATTTCTTCTAATTTGTATTAGAACATAGCAGAGAAAGGTCATTGCAAGTCCAGTCCAGCCAAAAGCTTCAGAGACACTGAATATCTGAAGAACGAACTCAGACCTGTTTAACTCACTGTTTGTATTTCCCATTTACATCCCTCAGTACTCCTTCGCCATTTTTAACAAAGTTTGCAAAATTTCATCATCCATTATATTGAATGGCATGACATTTAGTGTCTTTCCAGATCACCCATAAAGGCTTTAAATGCTAAATATACTAGGGGTGATTAATGACTCTTCTTCTGTACCGTTGTACCTATCTGAAAGCATTATCCTTCAGCACTTGTCTTCATTTATAGTTCGGGGCTAGTTCTCTATATACATGAAACTCTAAGTTAACATTTTCTCCATATGCATGAAATTCTGAGTTAACATTTTCAGCAACAGAGGTTGTCTTTATCTGCTGCTCTCTCTTCTTTCCTGAATGTTTTAAATGCTCTTGATTCTTGTAATTAAAAGTTGAGTGAATTTCCTTCTGATTGAATGTTTTTCATGCACTGTAGTCATCGCTTCTTGTAGTAACTCCAAAAACTTAAATTAAACAGAATGTATTGAGATTTTGTGTACTCTTACAAGCATTCTCAATAAAGTCAGACTGCCTTTTGGTTAGAAACCTATTGTAATATTGAAGGACATTTTAATTCTCTAGCAGAGTCTAGCTGTCAAAATTTCTATGGGGAAATAAAAATCTGAATCAATCACAATATTCTGAATACCATGATGAGTACTGAGTGCAATTTCAGGTGAAAACTGGTCTAGTCCATTTAGAGTTTACTTACCCTACAAACTGCTTATCTTGTTATAGAGCTGTAGTTACTTATAATTATTATGCACCATTTCCATTTAAATTATTGTTATTCTTTAAAGATCAGCTTTGAACTCTTGAAGAAATTACACTCATTCATTACTTATCTGTCTTTTGCAACAATTGAGTCAGGGGACAGATTTCAACTACTGTTACAGAAAAAAATCTGACATATATTGGCAGATAATTTTCATGGTTTGCCCTTAATTCTAAATTGTTCCATTTGAAGTTATGAAAGAATATGGGAGTTGTAACTTTCAAAGACAGATGTAAAACACATGTCTTTGCTCTGGCATTTCCTTGACAGTGTGCTTGTTATCCATTCAAATCCTGATGTTTAGCTCTTGGAGAGAGTTAAGTGCAATCAGAGGATTTTTTTTTTTTTTAATCTTATAAACGTGCATTACGATCCTACCATGGGAGGTATCTCACAGTAGCCACAACTGCAAGGCATGTGATCTCAAAGCCAAATGACATTCTTTAATTACAGACATGTAAGAGAAATAATGGGTTCTAGAGATATAAACCCCAGGATGGGCCACCATCTGTCAACTATCCCTCAGTATAAATTACAAAATATTCCTAATTTATGTACTTCTGTGGATCTTATGTAAACCTTTCCACCATAAGTCCGTGTTGTCACATACAGTGAGCCGTAGAACCAAAACTATATTGTTGATCCATTCAAGTGTAGTTTATGGAGAACCATAAAGTGCTTATTAATAAATAAAATATTGCATGATCTGATTTTATTGTGGTTTTTTGACATACTTAAATTCCACGTGCTAAAGAAAAAATTGTAACCATTCTTTCTCAATTAATTTGTAAGTGTTGATGGAACGGTGCAGAGATTCCACCTGCTCAGACACCTTGTCATTTTTTAACAGTGAAATGCCGCGGCGTGGAGCTGGGTGGGGTGTCGCCGCAGCCTTCCAGAAGCACCCCTGGTTGGGGAAGCCGCTTCAGCCCCGATGGCCACACAACGGCTTGGCAACTTACACTCCTGCAGCACAGGGAGAGTCCACACTCACATTGCAGATCTCTTAGGAGGCAGTCAATGACAAAGAGGCAGGATGGGTCCTTTGTACGAGTTCCCACAACAACGTTTACCGGGTAGGTTTCAGGGACAAAGAACAAGATGGAGACCGGGGTGCAGGCTTAAATACAGGGCTCAGAGGGTGGGCAGAGCATCACAGCCAACGGGCTGAGGGCCAGGGGGCGGGGTAAGGGTAAGGGTCCAGTGAGGGCACAGGGAAGGAGGGATTAAGGGAAAGGAGCCAATGGGGGCTATAGCCAAAAAGAAATTTCCAGAGGGTTGAACATATATAGCAAGTGAGGGGTTGAGAACAACAAACCACTCCCAAGAAGGGAGAAACCATTGTAAGAACAAGGGGGGTTTAGGCTCTGAGCATGGCCCACCAGCGAACTTGGGCTGCTCCTGAACCTTGTGGTTCTCCTCCTGAACCTTGTGGTTCTCCTGAGGTGACCTGAACCACCACAACAGTGAAAAATCTCAAGTCAATCATTTTGCAACATGCTTGATTGTCATCTTAAGTATTTTGGTAAACTTTGATGCAAAAGTAAAACACATTTAAATTTGTTATTGTTTGAGTTCTAAAGGTGTTATAGTCCTACTAAGACATTTTTCTTTCAGCTATTGCATAAATAATCAATTCAAACACATAAAATGATGAATGTCATGGCCATTATCTTTGCAAAAATGCCTGTAAATATGTATATTACATTTAGAGTAAACACATTAATTTTATAGTTTATAGATTAACTTTTACTGAAGTTATAAAATCACTGAATAAGAAAACATTTTTTTCCTCTAAAGTACTGCTTATAGAAACTGATGCAAACCATGTGAAGTCTAATTGTTAAACAAAAACTTGGCTTTCTTTGAAAAATAACTTGAAGCATACTATGATATTATACTATAATACTTTTCCTGGGCATACATTTAAAATAATATTACTTGTGATATAAGAAGAAGATGAGAAGGCTAATAATGCATCGAAGTATGTGATCAATTGTCAACAAACTTATAGCATATTAAATAAATTTCAAGCCAACCAAATCTTACGGTAATACAGTGGTTGCCATTAGAGTGTTATTTCAGGACTCAGGTATTGAATTGACAAAACTAAAAGAATAAATCCCTATTTATGGCTCAACCCCAGAATGTACTTAACCAATCTCAAAGGACAACATGCAAGAGATAGGGTTGCAGCCCTTCCCTGAACTTTATTGCATTTAGTCCTTGAACTCCCTTCTGACCCTTTTTTATTTAACAGTACAGAAATATCCATATTACAAGAGTGCAAGTGCTCAGTATGCACCTTAAACTCAGCCTGGCAGTGTAAGTATAGCACTGTGTCAGAAAATAATTCTAATCTCGTGCTTGAGATTCCTGAAGCTATTGGCAAAAGTTCCCTTAAGGATATGAAGTACTGATACTGCACATCTTTGGAAGCGCTGTCTTATCTGAGTTTACCTGGGCTGAGTGTTGAGACACATTTATCTTATCAAAGCCCTTTTGGGATCCTGGAAAAAAAGGGTATCCTTATGCCTAGACACCATAAAGGACTCAACTGGCTAGATACATGCAGAGTGTTCCTACCAGCTTACAGCACCATCTACAGAATAAGGCTCTAATTAGGACATTTGCTCTGAATTTTAGGCATAATTGAACCTAAGGAGATTTGCCTCTACAACATTGTCCTCCCAGAACACTGTTCTAGCCACAAAAAAAAAAAAAAGCCCCAAAATGCCAAAAACCTCTCCTGTGTCAGAATGCTCTGTTCTACTGAAATTATACACTTCCGCTGAGACTGAAAATGTGTGGATACAGAATCAGTGAACTTGCCTTGGTATCCTAGTGGATATACAGTGATTTGAAATA
The DNA here is from genome assembly GCA_013397565.1 of Ptilonorhynchus violaceus. NCBI lineage: Eukaryota > Metazoa > Chordata > Aves > Passeriformes > Ptilonorhynchidae > Ptilonorhynchus > Ptilonorhynchus violaceus. The sequence continues at coordinate 22,489 of VZRJ01000819.1, forward strand.
CCTCCTTACCATATTAGATTTTATTATTTTATTTCGATGAAAATGCACTCCTGTATGAAAAAAAAAAAGAAATTAGAGAACACAGGTCATCCCAGTGCTCTTCTGTCTCAGATTGTTTTCTGGGGCTGTGAACAAAAGCTGATGAAAAATCAGAGCTCAGTCTTGAAGATAGTTCAAATTTTTCAGGTGAATGCAAATGCATGCTTTTCCAGATTCCAGTCTGGGAAATTGCAAGCAAAAGCAGACTACTTTCTAGCATTTAATATTTGAACGTTCCACAGGCCATTGAATAGATTACCCACAAAAAGTGCACACACAAACTCTGTTTAACAAGTCTTAAAAAGTGTTTGTAATTTGCAGAAAACAGCTGTATCTTAGAAAAATACCATCAATGCATTTCACTTCAAGAAAAACAGAAGAAAGCTCCAGAACTGCATCATAACACTGCTAATGCAGCTCTGCAGAGGTGGAAGTTTAAATCATCCTTGCACTCTGATTACATCTTGGTTTGGTTTGACTTCTGATGCAAAATAGAGCTGCTTTAGGGTTATTTTAATCAGTATTAACAATTAAGTCATGTACCCTCCAATTCTTCCCTTTTTATGGAACTTGTCAGATTACAGCAGTACACCTCGATGTGTACATCCAGTGTCTCATATAAAATTCCTGACAACAGGAAGGTTAGTGTTGCACAGGAAAAGCTATTTTGAATTTACATTTTCACAAAAGGGAAATTCTGAGAGGAGTAGGTAAGGAACTATTGCAGCAGTGCAAAGGCATAGAAGAACATGACAGGTCCTGGATGTGTATTCTTCAGGGAAATCTTTTGGACATATTTGAAGCATGTGTGTTTATTAATTTCAAATACCTTGGGGTTTTGCCCAAAGCCAAGAATGAAATAAGGACTGTGTTTGTCTCATAATCAGACTCAAATTAAAACATTTACAAATATGTTAGAGAAAGATCAAGCAAAATTGACTACACTTGGCTTCTTAGTCAAGGAAAAATAAGCCTTCTACTGTCTTCTGTTAAATCTTTCATAGAAAACAACTGCTAGTAGTCTGAACTCTCTAACCTCCCAGTGATGGGTATGTAGTACGTGAATGGTAAATTACCCAGCTCTAAGAACTCTCCAGCATGAAAGTGTTTACTTCTCTTCTGGCAAAGGTACTTCAGAGAAAAGAAGCCTGATCTCAGTAATGTCTCTTTGGGGTTGTACAACAATATGGCTTGATAGTTACAAATGGGTTTTACTTTAATTTAAGAAAATATTTTATTCTTGTTAAGATAAATTGGGACCTTGCTGACGGATGACATGCAATGATATGCAAGTGCTTCTGAATAGACACCATTGAAAAGTTAGAGCTAAATCCATCTTACAATGACCAGTGATTTTAATGAAGTCTTTTAATATGATCAAGAGAACTCTAAAATTGATTTGAGAAATGTTCTCATCATACATGCAAAGAACACAAAAATTCAAAGACTGATTCTATAATTAGAGAAACATCCCAAAAGGAAAATAGAAAGACTGACTGAAAAATGAGCTATTGAACTAAAGCACATAAGACATCTTTGAAAAGAACTTAGTTTCTAAACACAGCCTGCACTGAGAAGTAATGAAAACATATGCTAGCAGAGATTATTGAACATTAAAAGATTAGTCTTCTGGCTTTTCCTCTTGGGTTTAGGCACTTTATATCCAGTCTTTAATAAACTATTCCTTCTGCATTAAGTGGGTTTCATAAATGTCCACTAACTTAACTAATACATGTCTTGAAAGAAGACTTCAGGTTTTATAACCATCATTGCTTGAGAGTTACCTTTGATTAATTAATTAAAGGAGAGATAGATAATGATGCAAGGGCAACCAAATTACTCAGGCCAGCTTAGTGCTTGCTCCACCTCTACATGATCTCGGTAGGAAATAGCCACTTGGAAGGATTCAAGGCAGTTGCGGATCAGGGGTCTAGTACGCAAGCTCATCTCTATCCTATTTCCATTTGGCAGTGAATATTTATTCTCAAATATGCCCAGGAATCTTTCCCAATGTCTGGGGAAATGCTCCAGATACAACAGGTTTGGCATAAAGTCATAAAGCATGCATTGTACAGCAGTAAATACAAAATAGTGCGTATCCAGTACACACCTAGCACACACTGAGGAGGGGAACTGAGTCAGTCCATCCCCAGTTTGATCCCAGGGACAGTGACAGATGCCCAGAGCCTGGAGAGGGATCACAGATGAGCAGGAGAACACCTGGAGAGTTGCACAAAGGAATTCCAGCCGTTACAGACAGAAAGCCGGCTTCATTGGGAGCCCAACATAAATGCCTCTATGCAAACCCATGTGTGAGGAACCAGTTCCATTTTAATCTGTCTCAACACTGGATTGTGAAAGCTAAGTGGGAGAGGGGCTGTGCTTCATGGAGGAGACAACCAGGAGAAGATGGAAGCAGGCCCTGCCTCTAGGGAGACTTTGTCTGGCAGCCATTTCATGTCTCCCATGGACTTGGCAGTCAGTAGGAGACCACCAAGAACACGGTGCCCTTCAGAAGGGTCCTCCAATCGGCTGGTAAAAGGTCTCCACCAATGGACAGCGATGGAACATTGACCTGGAACAATGGCCGCCTGCCAGCGAGCAGCCCCTGGGAGGAGCCAGGGGGGATAAAAGTAACTGTGGCACAAGCTAAGGGTCATTTTGTCTTTGCCTCCTGTGCGGCTTTTTACTTTTGTGCCCTCACTGCGGCTTTTTGCCTTTGCCCCTAGACTCCGGCTTTTTGCTTTTGACTCTAGTTTGCAGTCTGTTGCCCTCTCTGGAGGCTCTCTCTCCCCCTTTTTCTCCTTTTTGACTTTTGGGTCTTTTGCCCTCCTGCTGGATGCTGCTGGACGCTTGGCCGGACACCTGCTGACCCCTGAGCCTCGTGCTCCAGCCCGCGTCCTGCCCTGCCACCTCCCTCGCCTGCTCCAGCCTTCGCCTGCCCTGCCTCTCCGCGTTCCTGCCTGACACCCTGCCTGCCTCGCCCCCTCCTGCCTCGTCCCTGTCTGAGTCACCTGCTTCCAACTGCTTCGCCAGTCCAGCCCGCTGCCGCGATCCCGCCACGACCCTGTCCAGGGTGCTGCCCCTCCTGCCCGAGCGTCCACTCCTGTCGTGTCCGGCCGCCCGTCGCCGTGGGAGCTGCGCCTTGGCAGCCACGCCCTGCCAGAGCTGCGCAGGCTCCCCCGGCGGGGACAGCGCACAGCACCTGCCGGCTGGACCTCAGCTGCACAGCCCGAAGGCTCTGGTGGTAAGGCCCACTTTTCCTCCTGTCTCCCTTCTCTCTCTCTCTCTTCCCCATTCATTTCACGTTTCTTTCCTCATTTTCTGTCCTTTCTATTCCTCTTTAGTACACACCTTTTGTTTTCAATAAACGGTTCTCAGTTATATCTGTCTTGGTTGACTTAATTTTGTCCTGGACCATCCCTTTTAAAAGAACTCCCCGCAGTTCCCATAGTGGAACCCGACACTGTGTAGTGTGGGAAATAAAAAAGAAGAGTTAGAGAAGTGTGCACAGCAATCTCACTACCCTGGCCTTTGTGAGAGCAAACTTTGACATCTTCAGGAACCTGCTTATTAGACTACCATGGGATAAAGCCCTGGAGGGAAGAGTGGCACAAGAAAGCTGGTTAAAATTCAGGGATAACCTCCTCCAAGCTCAGGGGTGATGCATTCCAATGAAGCGGAAGTCAGGCAGAAACACCAAGAGGGCTGTGTGGATGAACAAGGAGCTCCTGGGCAAACTCGAACAAAAAAGGGAAGCAGTGACAGGTAGCCTTGGAGTAATACAGACTTTTACAAGGACATGTAGTGATAGGACAAGGAGGAAAGGCTTTAAACTGAAAAAAAGTAGGTTTAGATGAGATATTGGGAAGAAATTCTTTATTGTGAGGGTGGTAAGACACTGGAACAGGTTGTCCAGAGAAGTGGTGAATGCCCCACCCCTGGAAGTGTTCAAGGCCAGGCTGGATGGAGATTTGAGCAGGCTGGTCTAATGGANTCAGGGATAACCTCCTCCAAGCTCAGGGGTGATGCGTTCCAATGAAGCGGAAGTCAGGCAGAAACACCAAGAGGGCTGTGTGGATGAACAAGGAGCTCCTGGGCAAACTCGAACAAAAAAGGGAAGCAGTGACAGGTAGCCTTGGAGTAATACAGACTTTTACAAGGACATGTAGTGATAGGACAAGGAGGAAAGGCTTTAAACTGAAAAAAAGTAGGTTTAGATGAGATATTGGGAAGAAATTCTTTATTGTGAGGGTGGTAAGACACTGGAACAGGTTGTCCAGAGAAGTGGTGAATGCCCCACCCCTGGAAGTGTTCAAGGCCAGGCTGGATGGGGATTTGAGCAGGCTGGTCTAATGGATGGTGTTCCTGCCTGTGGCAGGGGGGTTGGGACAATATGATCTTTAGGGGTCCTTCC
>VZRJ01000819.1:26954-65745 GCA_013397565.1 Ptilonorhynchus violaceus
AACCAAACCAAACCAAACCAAACCAAACCAAACCAAACCAAACCATTCTATGAGTCAGCAATCTTTGGAAGAATCCCAAGCACTGGGTTAAAGCATACCTTAGTACATTTGAGTGCTTAAAGTCACTTAATGTCAAACAAGTAGGGAATTTATTTAAGAAATACCTTGTCAGAAAGTTTCACCTTGATGAAACATGTTGAAAAGAAAAAGCAGTAACTTTCTGATAGTAACTTTCAGACATGAGCTGAAACCCAGAAAACCCCAGTTCAGTTTTTATTCCCTGGAGACTCACTTGAACTCAGAAAGTCTATTCCCCTCACAGTGTGATTGCACATGCTAACCACCAAGTTTTAAATACCCACTTCTTTCTATTTCTTCCTGGATCAGTCGTTGCTTAATTATATAAAAAATCCTGAGGAGCTTTCCTGGAAGAAATGAGGAGATTTCTATTCTGAACAGTGTATGCCCAAAGGTTTCAGATTCCTTCTCTAAATTAGAGTAAGAACCTGAAATCGGATTGTATCTGTCCATGGCAAGCGCCTTACCACCTGTCCCAGCTGGACACATCCAATTAATGGACACCAGTGGATCATTTTTTCATAGACATTTTTCAGACACATAACATTTGTGTAGTGATATGGAATAAATCCTATCTCGTTGCTTTTTCTTCTCCCACAAAATTGTAGGTCTGCTATTGGGTCAGGACTTATTGTGGTAGCCATGACATGTTTATGACACTTTCCTAGTGGAAAATTATTTACCGTCAGTGAGATTTATCTCATATTAGCCTTCAAGCTGTATAGACCAATTAAAGTAGGTTTTTCCTAACTTCAGTGGCGGGGACACTCCTGAAGATTAGCAGCTCAGAAGCTGTTTTTGTTTGGTTTTCATAGTGAATCTGTTGCCTGTCTGAGTACAGACAGATTAATAGCCCTAAAACCATTCATGAATTCACACGATAACTATACCATGAATAGTACATGCCTCTTTACCACTCACGTAAGGAAACCACTTTTGCAGAGTACGAAAGGAAGTTAATATCCTGAAACCTGCCTAAAATAATCTTGACAATAGCAGTAGTATTTGCGCGGAAACAAATTATCAGATGTGAATATCAGTATTGTGAGGCTCTAATAGTTCTCATCTGGAGCTCTGCTTCTTGCTGCTTCATTATGACAAAGCAGCCCAAAATTAGACAAAATTTGGCTCTGTTCATAAGCTTCCATTTCACAGCTTTCAATGTCTAGCACAGAGTGCTCTTCCAGGGACAAACAACAGGACAGGATTTATCTGACAGACTTAAGGTTAATTTAATTCATGATAGGTCATAGCTGACTGGGGTGTTTACAAGCTCAGAAAAGCATGAAAGGATTTCAAAGTCTCATTAGTCCACACTGTTCTTTCCATGCTGGTCTCAAACTCAACATAGCTGGAACAGATGACCAAGGTTGTCTTCTTAATATTGGGGGTGGAGGGAACAAAACCACAAAACAACGTCTGCGCGAAGCTGCCAGAGTTTTACTCATCTGACTGAAATGCTACACATCTATTAGCTGTATTCAGATATTAAAAACCTGCTCATGAGAATGTCTTATAAGGCTTATTAATTTGGGTGGTTGACTCAGCTGAAAACATAGTGATTCACATCCTTGTAATTATCTTTTGCAGACAAAACTAAGCAAGCTGAGCTGCGCACTTCTGAATTAATTAAAGACCAATATTAAATGAGTGCTTATTTAAAATAGTGCTTCCTTTGGAGCTGAAGAGAATGAGTGGGATCGATTGAAGCTAATATTAAGCATGTACAGTGCAAGGAATACGAAGGTTGCTTCTTGTAAGAATTCCCAGCAAATATTTCTGTTGTATCCCTGAAGTACTGCAATTCACTTTTCTTTTTTAATGGGACATACATTCTGAATTTATGAATGGGCCTTACATCTTAAGAATTTTATAGTTAATTTCCCTTCTCACACTCACACTTTTTCTCATACATGCCTGTATAACTCAATCTGTTCCTCCTTGAATTAGCTTTAAGATTTCCTCAACATGACCCAGCACTGTGCACTTGCAGGCCAGAGAAGCAACTGTGTCTTGGGCTGCATCAAAAGCACTGTGGCTGAAAGGACCTCTTTGCTCTGCTGAGACCTGACCTGAATATTCCCATCAGCTCTGGGGTTGTCAGGCTAATAAGAACATGGTCCTGTTGAAGTGAGTCCAGGGGAGGGCCATGAAGATAATTCTCCAGAGAGCTGGAGCACCTCTCCTACAAGGACAGACTGAGAGAGTTTGGGCTATTCAGCCTGGAGAAGGTTCCAAGGAGATCTTATGGCACCTTGCAGTTCCTGAAGGGGGTTACCAGAGAGATGGAGAGGAACTTTTTATAAGGGGATGTAGTGATAGAACAAGGGGGAATGGCTTTAATCTGAAAGATAATAGATTTAGATCAGATATCAGGAAGAGATTTTTTACTGTGAGGGTGGTGAAAAACTGGCACAGGTTGCCCAGAGAAAGTGTGGATGCCCCACGTCTGGAAGTGTTCAATATCAGCTTGGATGGTGCTTTGAACAGCCTGGTCTAGTGGAAGGTGTCCCAGCCCATGGCAGGGAGTTGTAACTAGATGATCTGTAAGATCCCTTCAACCCATAGTATTCTTGAATGTTATGATTCTATGATTTTATGAATTATACTTAAACTTTTGCAAATAAGAGCATGAGTAATATTACAATAGCAAGAAACAACTGAACACTGCTCACAAAAACTTTCCAATCTGATAGAAAAATTTTGTAGAATAAAAACAAAAAACAGGGACAAATATCTTGTTTGGATATCTCCCATCCTAAATAATGATGCTTCAATGCAAACAAAATAAAGAGCTAATATTCACCTACTCGGGAAATGATGTTTGACACTAAAAGAAGAAACAAAACAGGATTTAACTCGAGAAACCTAGGAAAATGGGATATGTTCTTAATTGAATCCTTATAAGTCTTGAACAGCCTTTTTCACATCTGGAAATACGTCATGTCACCCTATGCTCCTGTATGATTGTACAGGAGAGAAAAAGGCAGAGATACATTTATACTGAACCCACTTACCTGCAGTTTAAACATCTGCTGTAGGATAACATTAATTCCAGTCTATGGCTATGTTTTTTGCTGCTGAATAAATGTCGCGGTACTAATCATAAGTGACATCAAGCAATCCATATCAATACTTCTTAGGGTTTACTCCTTACATAGCAGAGTTGTGCAGGAAAGAGGCAGAGATTCAAGACAAAGACAGAACACAAGTTAAAATTTTAGGGCTGATTAGTATTCAGTCTTCCTCCTTGAATTTCCTTAATTCAGCTGTATTCAGCTATAGGTGCCTGTTTCTGTCCACTGACTACTATAAAAGGAGCGAAGGATACAGATATCCAGAAACACTTATTTACATCATATATTTTTAGTGAAATGAGATGAGATGAATTTCTGTTTTACACTGCTGCTACTTGTGTTACCAGCTCTTGGAGGTATCAGAAATATCTCTACACTGAGTGCAGTATTCAGTGGAGTAGGGGATAGTCTTATTGTTTTCATTTCAAGATAAAAGAGGAGGTCTGAGAGTAGAGGTTTAATTGCCAATCCACTGTCTTTCAACTGTGAGGCAGTCTGACTTTTATATAATCATCTCTTGAGTAATTCTAGGTCTAAAGAAATTAGCTGCTAATGAAACACTACCATTACTTCAAAAGAAGTCACAACAGTTGATTAAGTAAGTATATGTCTTCACAAATGAGCAGAAATTGTCTCAGGGCTCTTCTAGAAGGGATTAATGTGAATAAAAAGTGTACTGAGAGTACATTTAAAAGGCTGGGAATATATAAATTGTTTATAACAAATTCATCTTTCTTTGCATACTCATTTAATACTGTATTCATTAGTACTGTGGAATACAAACTGCTAAAAATTCTGCAAAGCACAATGTAAAAACAGTAGTTTAACACAATTGCATGGGAAAAAATTTAATCTCTGTCTGTATGTTTCTTCTTTTATTAGTTAGAGTTACAAACTGGGAATTCACCAAAATTGTAAATGTTTGTTGTTCAGCTGCCAATGCATTTGCTCAGGAATTTGTTGGCAAATTTGTTGGGTATCTCCCGCGTCAGAATACCATGTATCACAGAAACTGGGTGTTGATCAGCTGCACAAATGATATAACTACCTTCTCTTGGGTAAGTCTTGACTGCACCACTGCGGACATCCCAGCAGTGCAGCTTATATAGAGCAGAGTTCAGCTCTTTCCTATTCTTAGAGCTTAATCCTGGTAGGCAGTTCACTTCCACACAGCAAATCACTCACTTCCTGCCAGTGGGTTGCAGAAGAGAATCAGAAGAGTAAAACTGCAAAAATGTATGACTGAAACATTAATTTTCTCATCAGGAAGAAATTCAAGATGTATTGATCACTTTTCTTTATCTGTGAGACCTTCAGCTCTTTTGGGACCACACCATTGTTCATTCCCAGTGTTGATACTCAGCAACCCTGCAGAAAGTCATCACAGATTCCATCAGGGTACAACCAGGCCTTTGTGGCCCTGCCTAGTCTTCCCAGGACCTCTCCCTACCTCTGTCCATGACCCCAGGGGGACATACAAGCCCAGGTCTGGGCACCCAAACCTGTCCTGACCTACAGTGTAGGTGTACCTGTCTCCAGCCCTGACTGTGTCACCATCTCCTCCTGCTCTTGACTGAATCCCATGGTTGCATGTTGGACCCGGTTAATCACCCACCATGTTGGGGGCTGCCTGTGGACCCTGTAACCAGCCCTGGGCTCTGCCCACCATGCTCAGACCCCACAGCACAGGCTCAGCTTGTCCTCCCTTGCCATGGAACCCCACCTCTGCAGATCCCTGTCAGATTCACAGGGATGAGGGAAGAGTGTGTAACCCAGTTAGGTTATTCAGTAATCCACTGGCTTTTGCTATTTTTTTTACATTTTTTATCCAATGCTACATTAAAATGCAAGTTTCTGAAGCAATTCTGATGACGATTCAGTTCTATACCTCCCGGCCATGATATGTTTTATATAAAATACAATTTGGTATGGGTTGAAATCCTGTCTGCAAGAGTCTGCAGTGAGTACCCAGTGGGACCAACCAGTGAGCTGGGGACCGGTGGAAGGGGTAAGGAGGGATCAGAATCCAGGAAGGAATGCTGTGGCAGGGCAGAGAGAGGGGCTGTGCTGGTGCTTAAGGAATCTGAGTGTGTGCTTGTGAACCTGGGGAGTGGTGTGTGTGCTGCACTAGTGACCTTCTGCCTCTGCCAGCCTGAGAGCTTGGTTTCCTGTTTGTCTCTTCCCATAAGAACATTCCCATTCCCAAACAGAATCATCCTGTGATTCTTCTAGAAGTTCCTACATAGATAGCACCTATGGCAAGTGTATCTCCATCCCTAATCCAAATCCCTTTATAAGTCCTTTTTTCTACAATATGTATCATAAAGACATCCATAAAACCTAATTAAAAAATTATCAAGAATTGTTCATATGAAAAAAATTGTAAACCCTTCATGTCTTCCTTTCTGATCAAGCAGCCTTCCATTATATAGTCTAACATGAGGCTAATCTCTACTTTGGTAGCTGGAAAAAATCTAGCACATGTTAGGTCCTCCCAGAGTTTAATAAACAGCAATGAATACCATCAATCACACTAGTCACATTTATCCAACAGTACAAGGAAATTCTCAGTTTCAATCACTTAAGCTGTTTTCTAAAATAACAGAAATGCACAAGAACCCTTTAACATAGTGCAGTGGAGAGATAAAATTGTAATAATAAATGCAAGTGTTTTGTTTCAAACATCAAGAACCAAAATGACTATATTAAAATTGAATGTTTGAGTAAATAATCTACAGATATCCCTAGAAATCTTAAAATTACGTGAAGTCACGAGAGTATTTTTCCTGCCTAAATTTGCACATCAAGACATTATTTGTCTAATCTCATAATCCCCATATGCTCCCTCCTTAGCAAAAAGTAAAATGCTCTCGTCTTGGGTAGGAACTGTGTTTTCTTTTCCTCAATAATTTAGATGACTGAACCTCACCTGTTTATTGCTTGAATATTCATATCTGAAGAGTATTTGTTTACATTTATATACACTGCAGACAGGATTTGACAATAAGCTGCAAGTGTCAGTGAATCTGTATAAATAATGCCAGTATTCTTATTTTCAGTTGAAACAAGCAGTGCTTTGTAACCAGTACCTAGGTAATGCTTGTGGTACATAAGTGATAATCTTGTTCATATATTTAAGTTATACATTTTTACTAACTTATAGCAGCATTTTTTAAAGAGAATAAAACTAGAAACAGCTCAGCTTTCCCTAGGAGAGAATCCTTTTTTCCATTTGAATAATAATAGGAGACACCATATTTTCTTCTGGAATACTTGCTTGCTTTTTCTTGCCTTTTGAAATTGTGATTTTTGTTTGTCACTTATATACATCAATACAGAATGATGTGCAGAGTAAATTTTATTTGGTTAGCAATTCCTAGTAGCTTTGATCCATTACTGTATGTATTAACTGCATAGTTTCACATTAGTAACACAAAAAAGCTGAAAAGACACCTTCAAAATTCCTTTTACCCTCCAGTTTTTACAGGCAACATCAAAGTCTGCAGTTTATATCAGACATCCTCCACAACTTATTCAAATTTCTGATCATTTTAAAGTAAGACATAGGGTAATTTGTTGTGCCAAAATTGTTTTTTGTAATTGGGACAGTAGTGGACACAATAATTCTTGAAGAAACATGCATAGGTATAATTATCCATAGATACACCAATGATGGCAAAGATCAGGCATTAATGAACAAAAAGATATTAAATTCAGATTGTTTACTTGAATAGGAAGCCCTTGATCCTCTGCCTAAACCTGGAGAATCAAGAACATCTGCTGCAAGCCTGAGCAGGAAGTTTAGGGAGAAAGAAAGAAAATGTACCCAGAAATCTAGAATAGGCCTTGCCTAGACTAATGCAGACATCTACTTTAGACAATTTCTATCACAAAAGTCCTTGTTTCTCTCCACCTATACAAGAAATACAGAAAAATTGCTTAAAAATAGATATTTATATTGCAGACATCTAAAGTTGGTGCAATCAACCTGACCTCAGGCATCCAAGCAATATACTGGTCTCTGGGCATTTAAAGAAGACCTCAGATTCTCAGACTATGACTGTATAAATGGATTAATACCAACCTTCATTCATTGTGACTTTTTCACTTTTTCAGGAGTCAATCACCTCAAAGTCATTGTAGAATGACTCCATAATATCAGCTGTAGCATTTAAAAGAGCAAGCAGTTTCCTCCCTAAAGATCTGGGTCGATGTGAAGCCTTTATAGGATAAACTATTAGTTGTTTAAGGAAAAGTTCTGCATAAACAATAATTCTCAGACTTTTTGAGCTGATTTAAGAATTACTGTATAAATGTATATTATTAAGTGATGTTTCCATTAGTAAAGTATACAACTGATGATCTAATTGGAGTTTACACTCAATTTTTCAGTTAATTATAACCTGTCTGAACATTTTTCTTTTGTATATCTTCAGGAATAACCTTTTCTGGAGGTATGCATAACGATACATGTGTACATGGATATATATTTTGTGCACACATATATATGCATGTTATTTGCACCTGTCTTCCCAACTGAAAATTTTTGGTCGTTCATGAAATTGGAAAAAATGAATCCTATCCATTGTCTAAGTTATTGAGAAAAAATACAATTCCTACCCAAGATAAGAGAATCTTTTCTTTTTCACTCAGAATTGAATATCTATGTGCAGACACAATATGTTGTGCACATATCAAACCTCGTAGAGGTTTATAAATATCATTAGCAAAGACAAATTGTTTTGTAATTCAGAAAATGAGAGCCAGTGTGGAAAAGACCTTTGAAAAGTGTCAATAATGTCAGTAAATCAAAGACCAAGTGCTGGGAGTCCTTAAAACCTACAGCACAGGAAAATAAGCATTCATGGAAAAGATCTACTGCTAAAACTTTTCCTCTCACAGTAGTTTGTAGATAGTTGGACTTTTCTATTGATGTTTCTGTTTCTTTGCTGTTAAACAAGGACCAAAAGTTTTATTTGTAAATCCCATTAGATACTATGTGCAGGTATCTTTCAAATCACTGTGCCTTCAGAGACACATTACAGCAAGTTTCCAAGTATACTGGGGTTTTACACTGTGGACAAAACTCACTTGAAAGGGACATAAGAATACTAAGCTTGTAAATTTGTGATTATGACAATTGCTCATTATAATTCAGGAGAATTATAATGTTCATCTCTATTCTGTAAAGGTAGATTGTGGTCTCAACAGCTAGTAATATAGCACAGGTTGGGACTGGTGATCAGAGGAAACACTTTTATATAAGTTTGTCTTATCTATCTACCTACCTATCTATCTATCTGTCTATCTGTCTCCTGGGGTTTTTTTAGTTAGGCTTCAGCTAATAGGAGCAGTAAACTATGACTTATCTGAAAGCTTTACCCAGAAGATTCCATGTTAAATGAATCATCCAGGTGCTCAGATGGTGTGAGTCTTATCATCAGGCTGGCAATTTCATTCCATGAATCAAGTTGAACTGTTCAAGTAAAATGAATATAATGCATAACATTTCCAGGTATTCAAAGAAGTTGTGTACTTTACATGAGATAGCTACAAATGATTGCCTGTGAGCAAAAACCAGGCCAGCTGTTATTCATGCTAATTGCTAATCTTGTTCCAAAGAACAAATATATATGAGTATATCATAATGGTTTTCTGAAAAAATCATGCGTGTGAGAACAGGTGAAACTTCCCCCACAATAATATTTCAATATAGTTACTCAAGGCTGTACAATGTACCAGAAGAGCACTAAGATTCTTTTTTTATGCTGATCTTTTGAATGTTAGCAACAGATTTGTCCTCAAAAAAAAAAACTAGTTGCCAACATAGCTGAGATCATGTATGCTTTGGGCGTGTCTTTTTTCATATATAAAATAATGATAAAAAACAAATAAAAAAACACCAACCCCACCCTGTAAATACCAAAGCACTTTTACTATAACTTTGAGCTAATTTTATCATTCATCTAGAAAACATTTCCCTTTCCTACAATTTGTTTATTCAGAGTTTATCTTAGGGGACAGTCCATGGAATCAATGTGCTGTGCAATAACTAGCTGACTGCATGATCTAATTAACACTACCTTGTTATTTCCTTCCTTGTATTTCTGTTATGGACATTCCAAGTCTTTCCACCCATTGCAGATAAACTCTAACTCCTCTGAGCAGGATCTGTGGCATCTTCAGTTGTCATGATTCACCGTTTACATACAGCTGCCAAACCTTGTAGGACTTCTTTTTCTTTAACCATTGCATTACTAATAAAAACATGCCATTAACTGTCAGTTATTTGAGTAGTGGTAACTAAAGAAAATCCATATACATATCAAAACAAAATAATCAGACATGAGAAAGAAGTGAAAAGAGATACATTCATTCACCTTTACCTTGAAAGTATAAAATCTTATAAGCAGATGGAACTGATGCTATAGATACAGTATAAATCTTTTTTACATTTTTTCTTTTTGTGGCAAATGATGCATTTGTTCCTACTCTGTTTAGTCCATCAGATAATCCATATCAGAAGAAACCAAATAGAAGTGCTTCAGTACTGGAAGAACTTAGTTAATTCATTGATAACCAAATGTGGAAGACAGAAAACATTAAATATTATAATTTAAAATGTTCCAATGTGCCTTTTTATAGAAAAAGTAATTGCATGGATGTTAAATATTCACACTACAAAGCACTTCTGAAAAATTGTCCATTCTAAATTTGTCCCCCATCAAATTTCTATTTTCTAACATTACAACACAGTCCAAGAAATATTTAGGTTTGACTTGTTCTTTTGATATTAATGCAGGCTATAAGAAAACCATCTCAAAGAATCATCAAGTTTATTTTTCAGTCTTGCTACAAGATGACCACTCTATTGAGACTGTAGTGACCTCACTGCGACTATTCAATGAGTCTGTAATGCTTCACAGTGAAGCTTTTTAAGTTATGCTAATCAGCATTCATTATTTGCAATTAAAAACATGTGCTTTTATCATTTCACAAACATTTGATTGTGACAGCTAATTCAATGCTGGCTTTGTCTTCAGTTTAAAAGAAGTGTAAACCAACTGAATCACAGTTACTGTGATGACATAAAATTACTATTAAGATATAGACAATTATCCTATTGCAATGGTAAGGGATCCATGTTGGTCATACTTTGAAGGGATTTTACATCCTGGCACAGTAATGCCATATAGCTCCATTAATCTACAAACTCTGGTATCTTTTATCTAAGCAGTCTCTGTAGTGATCAGTCATGCCAATGTTAAACTTTTTATAGTTTTTAGAAGAAAAGCACTTATTCATCTTACAAATGACATCATTATGCTTTGAGAACATGAAAAAGCTTTATTAAATAATTCCTATATTTTATTTAAAGAAATAATTAGGCTTTAAAAATATTAGACATGTATTTAAAATATTTCTTAGCTAGGGCAATTCATATATGACATTCTATTTTCTTTATAGATATTTATAATTTTTTTCTCTGTATTTCTATTCCATTTATAACACTAAAACATAGGCAGAAAACATCATTTTCTGGTGTCCTTATCTTCTTCACTGTCAGTGGATGATGTCAGAAAGTTCCTAAAATGTTCAGCATTAACACAAGCTCTATTATATTCCTCTTCATCTCTTTGTATTTATGTGAATGTAATGATGCCTATGAGGTATTATAAATTTCAATTTTGCCTGTCAGCTATTTCAAGTAACCAGTTAGTTTTTTGAAGATTACCTTCTGCTTCATTGGATTTGAAGCCTACAATCTTCCTTCTTTCTAGTGTTTTGCAAAGATACTAGCATGGATGAATTTCAGTGAAATAAAGAATATAGCTTATTCCAATCACTGGAAGAGCTCCAGGTGGGCATATTTTACATATTTTATACATAGCTAAATAAAAATCAGGCAATAGAGTATGGACATGCATGAATACAAGCATTTGCTTTTATTCATGGATAATTCTAATGTGGAAACTGGTATACATGATTTGAAATAAAAAGCCTATTATTTTGATGAGGTAGATATTTATACACATCTTTGTAGTCAGATATGCCAGAAAAGCAGAAGCATGTCCTTTGCTAATGAGCTTTTCAGTTTTGTTTTAGGGACCGGCAGAGACCTGGTGGGACAATCCTCTGTGAACTATAATAAGCTGTTAGGTGAATACCTGATTGACACCAAAATTCCAGAATCTTACTAATAATTTTCTGTTGTGGCAGCACTGCAAGACATATTCTCCCTCTAAAAAAAATGCCGAATCTCCTTTGTTCTTTTAATATTTTCATGTAACAAATTGTTTATTGTACTAAAGAGAATCAATTAACAATTAAAGTCACCTATTGAGACCCTACAAAGTGCTTGTGTCTTGAAGTGGCCAGAAACTGTTACCCACAAGACCTTCCTAAGCTTCAGACAATATTTAAGAATATGTGGCAACTGATAATTATCCAGTTTCATCAGTCCAAATGTTCTCTCAGTTGCTTTGTTAAATACTACCAATATTGGTTTCATGTAATCTAATAGAGTTTCAATGGTTCTCTGAAAATACTGTGTCCAACAAGATGCTTCATGGATCTCATGAATTAAATGTCTGTTTTCAATACACCATTCCTAACAGCAGTGGAAAAATTGATCATCTTTTTTCATTGACATATACTTGTTTCACAAGCAGTCATAAAATATTTAATAACATTTCACTTGTACATATACCTTACACTGATAATTTTTTGTTAAATTGTTTTCTTAAGAAGAAAATACATTAGAAAGAATTAAGGATAGAGAAAAGCATGCAGAAGGGTTAATTTATTGGTGTAGGAGTATGTAAGCCACACCATGGTTGCCCAGGCCAAATCATTAAATGTAATAATTTGAAACAAGGACAGCTTAGGAAAGACTCGGATTTATTTACTGAGTTCTATTGATTTCAAAAAGTATTTACTGCCAAAAAGAGATCTCAGAAATATTATATAATTATCAAAAAATATTTGCATTTCTGCCATCTTTCCCAAATTTCTCTCAGCTAGTAGCTAATCAAATGAAAAAAAAAAAAAGTACACCTGTATCTGTCCAGAAGTTTTTGGTCCATCATTTCAGATGATCATTCAAGCTTTAATGACCTTCATGCTGGATGAATGGGCTTCAGAACTAGAACGCCCCGCTCATCATGATGGAGTGAAATGGCTTTCTTCATCATCAGCATTGTCTATGGCAAATAATTACCGGAGTCTTCTACTCAGTTCGCCATATTTGCACAGAACCCTGAGTAAAATTCAAAGTCTCAATATCATTCTCTAAGGAAGTTAAGGCCCATGTAACTTATAAGGTATCTTCCATTACAATAATCTCCTTTAGATTCTAAAAGAATCTAAAGATTGCACTTACTCAATTTCATTTTCTATAGTTACAACATACATTATAGCAGTGAGGAAGGAAGAAGATAGAAAAGAGGGATCAAATAATCCACTCACTACTTCAGAGTAAAGAAAAATCAAACTACACCATAAAGAAAAATTTAAAATTTACATGGCAATAAGGAGCTAGCATGAAAAAAATCTCAGGAGCCTGTCAGAGCAAGTAATATATACTACTAGTAGCTTTTCTAGAGAGACAGTGCAATGATAGTGGCACTGCCCAAGAGCAGATGACTGCTGCATGGAGACTTCTTCAAGCCTGAAAAATGTCAGTGGCAGCAGATTTTCTAACTGCACTGTGTGGACACGGTTGTTTCTATTTTATTTTGCTAATAGTTGATCTGGAAGGAAGGGGTTTGATTTTGAAAGGGTAAACTTTAACAAATTAAGGGTATAGGTTAGGATATTGTGATGAGATTTCTGGTGGGTTTCTCAGGCCTAGTGCCCTCTCACTGAGCTGTTTCTGAGTAATGAGTGGACAGTGTAAGGATCTATATATATGAACTGTATCCCACAATTATGGAAGATGGCTTTTTCAATCTTTCCTGTATTATATGTCAGAAAGTATTTTCACTAACTGAGCATGCCTGGATACCTGTGACACTGTCAGACACAAAGTTCACAGTTTAGTCTGACTATTGAGTCTTCAAGAGTCTATGAAGCAAGAAGCAGCCTTCCTATGAAGCTAGAAATAATGGTTTGGAAGGCTCTTAACAAAAGGTGTATTTTCTGGTCTGATTTTCCAGGAAAAAATTATCGACTGCCTGATGCTCTCTTTGCAGTGCCTGAAGATATTAATTCTTGCCTTAAACTAAATATGGGAAAGGGGACTCTACTCAAGTACAGGGAGGAATAAACAGAACATTGTGCACAGAAAAGGTAAAGGAGATGAAGAGGAGTCAACAGCAGAAATGAAATGAGAGCATTTTATCAGCCCACAGCTGTCCACCCAGCCTAGTCAAGTTAAAAGGCAACATTCAGGCAGACCATCAACTCATCCAAACATGGTCCCTCAAGCGTAAAGAATAATTTTCCATTTGGCCTGTGGGAAGTGAGCTGTCGCTAAAAAGCAAGCAATTCTTTTGAAAATCTATGTAAATGCATTTTAGGTAACTAACTTAGGAAAGAGAAGTCTGGGTTTGAAAATCATCTGCAGGCATCTATAGAAAGTGTTGTCTCTTAGGTAAAATAAACTACTTCTAATGTTTTTATGTCAACTTGCATGCTGTTTTAGAAAAATAACAGTTATATATTTAGCCACCTTCTTGTCACTAAACAAACAATGATGATTTGGGTTGTTTCTAAATGATAGCAGAATGGAGAAAGTGTTATCAGCCCAATGTCATCTGTCCATTTCAAGTGAATTTTATAGTAGAAAACATTTTTAGCTCACAGTGAAACCCCTTCCATACCTCTGTGTGTTCATTTAAAAAAAAAAAAAAGAAAGAAAGAAAGACATATTTAGCCCATCAAAAGAAAAGAAAGTGCTGAGAGGAAATACCTCTGCTTGATACAAACAGCTCAAGACAAATATGAGGAGAAAAAAACATAAAATGAAAGTAAGATCACAAGACTAAATGCACTTCTGCTGGTCACTTATACCTGTAAGCTGATTGTTGCAAGATTTATTAATCTTGAAATTTTGGGGGAAAAAAAGAAAAACCCTAATGTGAGGGGCATAGCCCCTTATAGTCTATAAAATGTAGTTGCCTGTGGTGTCTTGGGATTGGAGTCAAGAGTCCCGCAGGTCTCTTCCAGTCCTTTCTTCTTGAGGAATCACTTTGCTAGTACACAAAGGTCCCAAACCTAAATAGAACCTGGTATGTTCCCATTCCCTAGCCAGAATTATGTCTGCTGTTCAGAACAGAGTTTTATATTATATACTTTTTTACTAAATACCTTTTATTTTGCTTGTTCTTTTCACCTGTGGAAACAATGGCTCAGATACAAGAAATTCACAGGTGCATCCTTATAAACAGTAATAAACATTGATATATATTCTCTATTCTCAAGAGAAAAAATATTGGAGCTAATACAACCAACAATATGCTTGAAAAAGGAACATATTTGACATTAAATAAATTCAGAAGTAAACATTTCCTTTTTCTTTTTTTCTCCTCACAAATAAACTCCAAATTTGGTTTACCTGATGAGTGAAAAACAGATGGGATATTTATTGTCACCACTAAAAAATGTCTCTGCCACCGACTTTTGTTTTCTTTGATGTAAGCAAGATCAGGGAATTTTGTAGGCTTTTTGGAATTGCCTTAATCATGTCTGTGAAACCAATAGAAAGATTTTCTTTCAGGTCTACTCATTAGTTACTCATCCTTTACTTTCTCAGAGTCCAGTACTACCTGTCTTCTTTCTATTTAACATAATTAAAGAAAAAGGATCTCATAATCAATTGGATAAACAATTATTTCTTTTTTAAGTCATAATCAAAACACCATGAATTCTCCTGCCTGGAAAAATTAAATCTCAGGTTACAAAGAATAATTAGCTCAATTTTGTCACATGTACACGAAATCCTAAAGCGTCGATTATCTTCTGTCTCCTGAAATATGTTGAAATATCACATATAGAAGTTGCCATTAACACCTCCTGCTGTTGCTGTGAATTGCTTCAGCCTCATCATATGCAGTATGTTAAAGCTTTGAATTAAGTTCTACATGAGAGTACAAGCTTTGAAGACAGCTGCAGAACTGTTGTCTTCAAGCAGTACCCTCATTTAACATTATTGTATACCATTTGCCTTAAAATATGAACTTAAGTGATTACATTTCTTGGATACTGAGAGAGATGGCCAGTTAAATACAAAAAAAATAGGCAGTTTTCTCCTTAGACTGTGATAAGCTTTTACATGAGAAGGAACAAAGTCTGTTTATTTCTGGAAACATAAAATAACAATAATTCCCCAAAATATATCCCTTCTATTTTAATACAAATTAACATCTTATTGCCACAAAATGTATTAATAAAATAAACACTATACGTACAAGTCAGGATCAGGTAGTCACCATACTCCTGATTACATGAATATAAAAATATACATATACATATGCATATGTCTGCACATCATCAACCATTCCAAAGCTGCCACAGTGCTGGAAGCTAGGTTTAGAATTTCCTGCAAAACTCAAGGCAAGTATTTACTGACACTACTTGTATCAGTTTCACTGGGTACAGGAGTGGATTTTTTTACTTCAACAACAATCACATAACATATATAACAGATGAGCGTGTATATGTGAAAGTGTGTGTGTGAAAATCCTGTTCCTACTGTGTTATATACCGTATGAAGCGATCTAAATACAACAGTAATACATCTCCTTATTCAGAAACAAAGAAAAATTTTCTTTCTTTGCACTGGTGCATAGAACAATGATGTTGAAAGTCGTGCAGGATTAGCCATCTTTTCACAAAACATTGATGCTGAAAGTCATACAGTTCTAAATTTCCAAGACAAATCCCATATGTTTTCTGATCCTGTCCTTGCCATGTTTTCCTCTTCCAAACATTGCTGCAACTGTATTAGCCTTTGACTGTCTCAAAACATCTGATGTGAATATAAAAATAGGACTCTCTTCCTGTGTCCGATACTATATTAAAAGTTGCTTCAGGAAAGTTGACAGGGAAAGAGAGATTCCTACTAGCTGATTCACAAGAAGACTCAACTCTGTCCTGAAGAAACAGATGGTTCCAATTAACTCTTTGCATGTATGATTAAATACACAAGGGCTTGTAATCTTATATTTTTCTAAATCTGAAAGACACAGTATGAGTTTTCCAAACAACCTAGAGGCCTGAAGCAGGTCTAGAAATTTTTAGAATGGGAAAAAAAATAACAGTGTAGGATATACCTTTCACTTTTCTACTTGAAAATATCTCACAGATATATTTTGATGTGGAGTACATTTTCACACAGAGCAGCCAATAAGGAATAAAGTTTCTCTGTAAGAGTCATGCACTGTAAAACTGCCCAGTCTCCAACTTACACACGAGTATGTCCAAGGTGACATCAGCCAAAAATACTGAACATCAGAGGCAGGAAGGTATCTGGGCTCTTAGCTGACACTTCAGAGGGATTTAAGAGCCCTTATAATTGTAAGCATCTGGGCACTAATGACTTAAAGATTCAATTTTCAAAAGTAAGTTAAGTAATTAAAAGGCCAGGTTGAATTGAATTGTAATTAGTCTAAGGTTTCAAAGGGCCATATTTTTGAAGCTACTCAAATATTTTGAATCGTGGCATATTGCTTAGTGAGATTTCTAAGGGAAAAGAGGTGTAAGTGTATATGAATATACTGTACTAGCAATTTAATTTTCACTTCTGAAAATGGATCAGTGTTCCTATATTAACAGAACACTTTTGAAAATATTATTAACAAGCTAGTCAAAAATTGTGTTGTTGAGCAATAAATACCTATCCTCTGCAGCTTTAGAATACTGGTTCTTTACCCTTTATATCAAAATATTCTATTTATACTTTTCTTACAACGTCAAAATGCTTTAAAATTCCAAAAGTAAAGATCACTATTTTAAAAGAAAAATGTGTGGGACTGGTAAAGTGCACACTACTACACAGGGAACTGGTGAAGTGTAATTGCAATTACTTGTAAAATTCTTTGAGATCTCGGTTAAAAGTGGCTACAGAATTGCACATGATGATGATGCTGTTGATGATAATCATTATTGATTCTGGGAGCTACTTGTGTTTTCATATAAATTGCTCTGTTTATAAGGTCTATGAAGTGGGCCTCAAATAGATTTCCTCTCTTGTATTCAGGCAAATTTTGTGATGGAAGCTACATGTGACACCGTGCTCCAAACTCACTCAGCTACCATCTACAGTAAAAGGTCCCCAGTGAAGTCAGAGACAAAACTAAATGTGCCATTTAATTTAAGCTGATAAAGACCAGAAAACATTGGTTTTGCTGCCCACAGAATTTATGCCATTTTCATAACAAGACAACACCTGTTTTTTCATCCTACAAATGACAGAATCATTTAAATGTTCATTACTCAGTAAACCATTGAGACTTGCATTGCAATAGCTTCATCAAGAATCACAGAATCATAGAACAGGTAAGGCTGGAAGGGACCACTGAGGGTCATCTGGTCCAACCTCCTGCTCAAGTAGGGTCATCCTAGAGCACATGGCAAAGAACTGTATCCAGACAGTTCTTGAATATCTCCAGTGAGGGAGACTCCAAAACCTCTCTGAACAGTCTGTTCCAGTGTGTGGTCACCTGCACAGTAAAGAAGTTCTTCCTCATGTTCAGGTGGAACTTCCTGTGCATCACTTTCTGCCCATTGCCTCTTGTCCTATTTCTTGGCACCATGGGGAAGAGCCTGGTCCATCCTCTGAGACCCCTCCTTCAGATACTTATTGATGAAGTCCCCTCTCAGCTGTCTCTTCTCAAAGCTGAACAGGCTCAACTCCCTCCACAATTCCTCATAAGAGAGATGCTCCAGTCCCTTAATCATTTTTGCTGCCCTCCACTGGACCCATTTCAGGAGCTCCAAGTCTCTCTTGACCTGAGGAGCCCAGAACTGGACACAGCACTCCAGATGAGGCCTCACCAGGGCTGAGTAGAGGGGCAGGATCACCTCCGTTGACCTGCTGGCAATGTTCCTCCTAATGCACCACAGGATACCATTGGTCTTGGATCAAAGACAAAGATTAGTTTTTACATATTTTTACACTGCTTTCCACATTTCCATTATCTGTCATCTTACTGCAAGGTTTGAAAAACACTATATAGCAATAGCAAAAGTAGATGTGCATTAAAGCATCAAAGCTTCTTTATAGCTCACAAGTACTTTAGATTTTACCTTTATTTTCATTTATCTAATTATATACATTGCTTCAGGTATGATACAATTTTCTGGAAAACCAGAGGACAGGCTTATGAATCAATAAAAATACCCAAAACATTTACCTTTGAAACTTCATAGATAAATGTTGAGTGAAGATATGCTCAGTTGACTGTGATCCACAGCCTCAAGGACAATGTGAAAAGTGGCTGTAGAAAACTGGAGGAACTTCCAATAAAGAAATTAGAGAAAGGGCTAATACTGCAGAGGGATTCAGCATATTTCTCCTTTACTCAATTCCCTGCAACAGGGGAATTTCTAACCTTTTGAAGCAGAGCAAGTCACATTTGTGACAACCACAAGGTGTCCAAAGACCAGGGAAAGCAAAGCAAGTGGAAAGCTCCCCGCCGACTGAAGTCTCACATCTAAGCCCTGTTGGGATTTGCAAGCTGGGAGTGCCTCATTCTCTCTTGCTGGTGCACCTGGGCTGATACTCTGCAAGAGCAGTACCCATAGATGAAAAACAGATGGAAGGGAAACCTCCTTATATGGAAGAATCAATGGTTTGAGTACTTGCCTGGAAAAGAGGATATATGCATTAAATTTCTCCTCCTGCTGCTAGGGATTTGTGTACTACTGTAACCAGAAGGCAATAGGTATTATGGTCTAATCAAACAGTCATCAAACCAGACAGAAAATTATCCACAATCTTGTGGCTTGGACATTGAGTTGAACACACAAGAACTTTATAATTACCTATTCTATCCCATACTTTTCAGTTTCAGAATAATTTTTCTCTATTTTCCCTCCATTTTCTCTTTGTTTCCTTCATTATGCTGTCCAGTGAGAGTCAGCTTTCAGAGTAGAAACAGAAAATACCTTAATATCAAATAACATTTTAAGTCACTATCTCAATTGCATGAAGCAGGAAATGAGTAAAAAGGTGTAATGGGACCTATCTTTACCAAATTTCTCTTCTGTCTCAACATTAGATTTTATACCAGGTTGTGCTGCTTTGACTGTGAACCAGCAGGGGAAATTAACCCCACACAAAATACCTCCAGAGATTTTAGGTCAAAAATTACAATTTTAATAAAAAAGGTTAAAATAAATGCAGGAATACAGAAGCACTGGCCTAAACAAACCAACAGAGTCACATTACAACCTGGCACCCTGCTGACCAGGGTGGTAGCTGTGTAGTCCAGTTAGCACTGGTCCTGTAGAAAGGCCTGGCCCATTGAGTCAGTGATCTGGGTGTCCAGTGGTCAAGGGTCCAGTCATGGTGGCCTGGAGTCCTCTGGCTTTCCAGTCATCTAGTAGACCAGTCCTGGTAGTCCCATCCTGGTAGGCCAGTCGAGTCCAGCCCAGCGGAGTGGAGCCCAGTGCAGTGCAGTGGAGTCCGGTTGAGTGGAGTAGTCCTGGTAGTCCCGTCCTGGTAGTCCAGTCCAGTAGACCAGTGGATTCAAGTCCAGCAGAGTGGAGTGGAGTGATTTCTCCCATCTCAAAGCCTGCTTTTATGTCATGTTTCTTGGCTGGTACCTTCCCCAGGGGTGGGTATTTCCACAATGGAAAAGGATTTTCCCTCCCTTCTATTGGTTGCTTTGGCAATGAGCTCACGTGAGGCCTCTCCGGGGAGCAAATGGTTTCTGACATTCCATTGGTTGGTGTTTTATCCAGTTCGGTAATGGGCCATTAACCAAGATAATCCACTCAGGGTGGTTCTGAAGTTCTATTCATCCGTGCTTATCCAGTTCGGTAATGGGCCATTAACTGAGATGATCTACTCAGGATGGGTGGTGCTTGCTGTCAGCCAGAATGGTTATCTCAGTTGAGATAAGGAATACCACCCTACCTCACATGAGCATGGCCTCAAGGACCAGGTGTGTAACTGTGAACAATCCATCTTATCAAAGAAATATGTGGGTGGTGATAGAATACATCTTTTTATGGTTAACCCACGACACAGGTGGAAAGAGAAGAAACTGACTTAGAAATAAATATATCACTCCCTTGCAATGTTCTGAAAGACACTGGCAGAAAGGAGGCCAAGGAAGAATGAAAATTTTTCTTGAGTGTGTAAAAAATTAGGTATCTTTTAAACAGACATTAAATTGTGTGATTATTCTATGGATAATATAAGCATTTTCCTAGCACTTCTCTCTGGATAATGCAATTGTAACCCAGCATAGCACCCAGCACCAAGCCTAAGTCCCATTTATAGATCTAGTTGCATTTTTCTTTAAGTAGGCAAGCAGACAGTAAAATCAGAAAATAAAGATAATACATTATCTATTTAAAGTAAATGGAAATTATGTAGATTGACTGAAATTCGACTTTTGACTGAGAGTCCTCAGTCTACAAATCATGGGTTCTCCAGGGCAAAATGAGAAGCTGCCTTTCATTGCCCATGCTCAAGAGCTATTTAATGTGAACTGCAGGAGAGAGTCTACATTGCAGTACATTGAAATGGAAAAGATACATAAAGACAAGCCCATTGTCAGTGAAAGACAAAAGAACAAGGCAATTATTATTAAATTACTGTGATAGGAAGATAAACTTCCGCAAGAAAGAGATTGGAAAATGTAAAACACAGGGCAATACAAAACTCTCAGCACATTACCTGATGCTTTGCAATGAATCAAGTAAGAGAAAACATGTTGAATAACAAAATGTATAAATACAATAAAATTTTGTCCACAAATACACCTGGCATTCACATTTTTTCTAATTCATGGATCTTTGTCAAACTGGGTTATTATAGCTCATACGGTATTCATAGCTATTATTATAAGCTATAATGGCTAAAACCACCAAAATATTCAATGCACTGGAATTTTCTATTCAGGGATACAGTTAAAAGTACCTTGAGTCCTGAGTTATTCACTAAATTATATATTATACTATTCACTATTGAACATGGCTTTGTAAATAGCATCTTTCGTGGAAGGCATAATTTTCAGTATTATCTACATGTAGATCTGTCCAGTCTGAAGTGTTGATGCTGCAAATGGATGGAGAAAATTCCCAAAGGATAAAAAAGAGTAGTTTGTAAAGCAAATGCTAATAATAACAATAAAACTATTGCATAAGTAAAAGTACTTTTATAAATGTATATATTATATATTATAATACTTTTTAAAATAATGACATCAAAGTAAATAGAAACTGTAGACAATTAGTTTATTCCCAAAATATACATAAATATGAATATGTTTTATCACTGCTTTAAATAAACTGACTTTGACATTGAAAAATAATAATTCTTAGGAAACATTCAATAAAAGCTTTTCAGGGCAGGAAAATAATAAGAACTAGAATGACTATCTGTGCTGGTTTTGGCCAAGATAGAATAGACTTTCTTCACAGTGGCTGGTATGGGGCTATGTTTTGGATTTGTGCTGAACACAGGGTTGATAATATAGAGATGTTTTTGTTATTGATGAGCCGGGCTTACACAGAGCCAAGGCCTTTTCTGCTGTTCGTAATGCCACATTGGCAGGGAAGTTGGGGGTGCCTGGAAGGTTGGGAGGGGACACAGCCAGGACAAGTGACCCAAACTGACCAAAGGAAGAAGAGGGGAACATTTGGAGTCATAGTGTTTGTCTTCCCAAGTCACCATTAGCTGTGATGGGACCCTGCTTTCCTGGAGATGGCTGAACACCCGCCTGCCCACGGGAAGCAGTGAATTAATTCTTTGTTTTTCTTCACTTTTGTGCGCAGCTTTTGGGTTTCCTATTAAACTGTCTTTATCCCTAACCGGGAGTTTTCTGGCTTTTACCCTTCTGATTCTCTCTCCAGTTCCGCTGCTGTGGGAGTGAGTGAGCGGCTGCATGGGACTTCACAGCTGGCTCAGGTTAAACCACAACACAAGCTAAAACAATCTTTAAGAACTGGAGAATAAAAATCAAAGAACAAAAGTGTCAAATTTTCTATAAGTAATCTAAAAAAAAGCTGAAACTCAAAAGGAACTATATTTAGGAAAATGAAAAATAGAAAAATATAGGTATGCAGTTGAAGTATAAAGGGATATTAATGTAAAACATTGTTCTTTTTAGAAACTGGTACAGTAAAAATCAATGTCCTTAAATGGGGAGCAGAAAAAAAAAATAAGGAAAAAAAGAATAAAATAAGAGGGGAAAAATAGATAGAAGAGAGAAGAAAGAAGCAAAAAGAAAAAAGAAAAGGAACTAAAAGAAACAGAAAAAAAAGTAGGCAAATAGTCTAGATAGCAAACCATCCCTGATAGCAAAAGTAACTGCTACTAATTTAAATACTCTTTATGTCTATATGATCATTAAATATCACCCATACACCCTGTCCTGAAAAATAAGCATGGCACCAGTTTGTCTCACTGAAGAGGAATATTTGCATCACATAGCTACCTCTATGGTATTATTTGATATGTGCATGATGAGCTCTGGAAAGAGCCTCATGCTTCTACATGGGTTACCACAAACTCACAATTGATATTTTGTCAGAAGAGTTCAATGAGAACGTTTATGACTGTATTCACCAAAATAGCCAATACTAAGCAAGAAAAATCTGTAAATCCAGACTGCTTTGCCACAGGCTGAGATCACCCAACAGTATAAATGGAGATAGTATGCTGAAGATTTATGAGGAAAACATTATGCAATGCATTTTTGGACCTTTTAACAAACCTTATTACAAAAAATTAGAAATGTGAAAAGGAAGAATGTGAATTTCAATCTCTGTATTGAAATATGTCTAGAGATTCGGGAAAAGAAAAAAATAAAAAACTGTTTCAAACCAAATCTATGCTACCATAACCAATCATTGTTAACTGCAGCAAATTGGAATGAGATCATTATCTTTATTCTTGCTCTTCCTTTCTGAGACTATTGGTAGAAGGAATGTCTGGAACACCAAATTTTGATACAAATCAAACAACAAAGTCCTACTTCTGTATATTTAAACATGTAAAGTTATCGCATATATCTGGCTTCATATTTGACAGGTTTATCCCTTAGCCTAGTTCAAGTAAAAGCAATTCTATAAAATTCTTTGTGTTTTTTAAAAGCTTCCCTACATATTTGATTTCAGTATTTTAGACCATGTTAAAATGACCTATTTTACAGAGGTAGTGGAGGGAATTATAACTGTTTCCACCAAAGTAATTATGAAGGTTTCATAGTCTTCTTGTCACAAAAAATAGTCCCTGAAGTGCATGTAGAAGTGTACTAATGAAAATAACAAACAAATAACTTTAATGAAAAGTTGTATCATGAGACAGTAGTTCATTCTTTCAACTCAACTTCAATGGTTGGGGAAAAAAGTAATTTTATGCATATATATGTTCTGATTTAAGAGTCAGTGCATTGCTAGGTAAGCCACTAAATCTTCAGTGTTCAAATAGATGGCACTGGCATCAATTCATTTATCACTTATTTCTACCACTATGGAATTTACTAGATTCACAGGGATCTAATTGGAAAGAGCATCCTTATCTTGAAACCTCCATGGCTTTTCATATTAAACATCTTGCAGAGTTGGAAATAGTTGAGAGATAAGCCATAGGCAATACTGTTTAAAGGGCAAATGGAGAAGTCAAGACTCAATATTAGTCCACATGCAAAATGAAGGAGACGAAGAAAGCAGAACTTTGGTTATATGGAAATTGTCACCTCTTTGAGGAGATTTCAGGTTTTAGGTAAGAGAGGTTATTACTTAGTTTTTGGTTGCTTCTGCAGCATCTTGAATAAATAATAACTTTTCATTTTGAACAAGGTCTTCTCTACCATTGAAATCTGTTGCTGTCATAAAGTGTCTAAAGGAACACTAAACAGGTGCAAAAATACCAAGCCAAAAATGCAATGAATAATCATGAGTATGGTAACCTGATAAGCCAGAGTGAAGATATTTGACAGAATCCCTTTATAAAAGTGTACAGCCATGGATTCATGACTTAGAACAAACACATTCAGAGTCAGGGAAAGAAGCAAAACTCACATAAAGAAAGGGTGGAGAAAAATATGCTGATTGAAAATGAAAAGGTTTGCCTTCTAATTTGTCCCCAGACACCAATACCACAAATGCTTAGAGTTGGGCAAATCATCTTTATGGTCAAACCAGAGACACAGACGAACACAAATGTGTGTGTCTGTTTCTAGATGGTTCCTAAAGGTCAAATGAGTCATAGTTAAGAAGTGAAAAGTTCTGAGAGAGGAATTCTACCACTGGAAGTTAGACATCTTGGTAACATCTCATAACAGTGCTGTGCCACAGGTTCCCATTACTTAAAACAGAATAATATATGAGTGTTGGAATAATTCATGTACTAAATCTCTTCTAGCATGAAGATGCTGTAAACAGAAGAATATTATTAATTGTCTTTATAAATATTAAAGAATGTATATTTCTCTTTAACTTATAAAGCTCTTAGCCTTTTAGCTGCATTACACCCATGGCACAAATACCATAAGAAAAGAGATGTGGAACACAATCAAAAAACAATAGCATGTTAGGTGAGTTGAAACATCAGTACTTAGCCCTTGACTCATCATCTCATAAAGAACGTGGGGAACATTATTAAACACATGTTGCATGTCAGTAATATGATTTAAAAGTAACTCATCTGTTGGAATTTCTGCTGTGATTTAGAATCATATGTGAGATAGTAAATTTACTCACTTTGATGAATATGCAGAATAAAAATATTAAAAAAAGTAATACTAGCATGTTCAGTAAGGACTGACAAAAAATATCGTGGATATTAAAAACGATCTTTTACTTTAATAAACTGAATGAATCATAGAACAATCTTGTTATATAAATATAAATCACATTTGCTAGGTTTTTCACAAGTAAAATCTGAGGTCAGGAGTCATGTGATCAGTTTCTGTAACCTTTTTTAAGACAAAATAAGATGAACCCTAGAGACACATAAAAGATGTAAAAGACATTTCATTCATGGCTGAAACTGTATACTATCACATGTATGTCACTTTAGCTTAGAGACTGGGTTCTTTAAGGTGGACAGATCCACTGCTCCAAGCTGTCTGAGTAAAGTGCAAGCCAAGTCAAACAATTTTTGAATCATAACCTCCAAAACTATTTTTGTCTTGGACACCTATAAATAAACACGGCAGTATTGTGAGAAGTCTTGATCTTTCTCTGAAAGTCACAGTATTTTCCTACATATAACTCAAAGTTTTCAAAAAAGTTTAATTTACTAGTGTATGCAGGTAGTATAAGTTTATCTACCAGAGTCCTTTCCCTCATTGCAAAGAGGAATAGATTTCTCTCCTCCTTCTGGTATACAGCATGAGTGGAACAGATAAATATGTTGTTTATCTTCATATTTATTTTCAAGGAACATTATATACAAGGCTTTACATTATCTGGAAAATGAATTATGCATGTGACAATATGGCACATCCCTCAGCCAATTTCTAATGTCTACTCTGCCTCTTCTGCCATCACATGCTGTGATCAAAAATAATCTTGTTTTCCTGAAATTACTTTGTTTTGGTTTTTTCTTCTATTATCCCTGGGAAGGAATTACTTTAACTTTCTCCCTAACAAATACTATTTGCAAACACAATGAAGTTATATTTAAATCACCAAATATTAACTGAAGCAGCAGGAGGCCAAGGGAAGGTGTTATCTCTTCAGAAAACAAGATAACAGCTTGGGAAAGCTGAAGGATTTGCAGGGTGTGGGGTTTTTTTATTATTATTTTTGTATAATTAAGCACACCAAAGGTCAGAAATTACTAATATAAAGATGTTGTTTAGTTCCTGTCTTTCTCTGACTCCTGTGTTAGTTATGGTGTTTATTTCATACTGGCAATTATCTTTATGGATGAGGTAATGTTGAAGCTGGTCAGCTTCAGCCACCTCAATACTACAGAAAGATATTAAGTTGGCTCTCTTCATATCAGGCATTTTAACATTATAGCAAATTCTTTGGCTCACCTGACACCAAAACCCATTCTTTCTCAGGAAGTCTCCTGAAGCTTTCTAGGTAGGGCCAGACCACTTTGTAAAAGAGCATAGAATATTTGCAAAGATGGCAGTCTTTTCAGTTGTGTGAAGCAAGTGAAGTTAATTGGCCTCCTCATACTTCTAATAAGGGAATTTTCCCTGCCTGTTTTCCAACATATGAAGTTTCCATCTCTGTATATGGAGGTCTGTGGAATAGAACATATGCTGCTTTGAGTCAGCTTAGAACCAGTCCTCCTTCAACATGCCCACAGTCTTCTGAAGAGGAAGTGAGCTGAGTGCCTCCATCTGTGCTGACAAATACAGAAGGACCAGAGAACAATCCATGTTCTATCCCCCCATCAAGCAGCACCAACTTTATATTAATTAGCCCCAGCAAAGTCAGAATTATCTTTTCGGTGCCAGTAGTCCAAATCAGAGACAGGATGTTGATTGGGGGGTGCAGTGTTAAGTCTACCCACTGACTGTTCTGGGAACACAGTAACACCTAGCTCTGAGACAAAATGCACAGCCGTGTGAGGTTCTGTATTGGGTTTGCATGGCAAGATTTTGGCAGTGGGAATCTAGAGAGGTAATTTCCATGGGTAGCTGCCAGAAGCTTCCTCTATGTGTGACAGAGCCAATGCCAGTCAGCTCCAAGATAGACCCACTGATGGCCAAGACAAAGCCCATCAGCGACGGTGGTAGTACCTCTGGGATAACAGATTTAACAAGAGGGGAAAAACCTGCACTACAGCAACTTCAGCCAGTGGAAAGGAGTGAGAATGTGCAGGAGAAACAGCCCTACAGAAACCAAGGTTCCTGCAGAAGGGGGGAGAGGTGCTCCAGGCTCTGGAGCAGAGATGCTCTTGCCAGCCCTGGTACAGACCATGGTGATTCAGGCTGTGTCCCTGAAGCCCATGGGGGCCCATGGGTGAGCAGAGACCCACCTGCAGCCCATGGAGGATCCCCTTCCCAGAGCAGGTGGATGCCCAAAGCAGGCTGTGACCCTGTGGGAAGTCTGCGCTGGAGCAGGCTCCTGGCAGGACCTGTGGACCCATGGAGAGAGGAGCCCAGGCTGGAGCAGGTTTGCTGGCTGAACTTGTGACCCAGCACAGAACTCAGGCTGGAGCAGCCTGTTCCTGAAGCACTGCACCCTGTGGAGGGGACCCATGCTGGGGCAGTTTGTGAAGAACTACAGCCTGTGGGAA
This sequence comes from Ptilonorhynchus violaceus, assembly GCA_013397565.1. NCBI lineage: Eukaryota > Metazoa > Chordata > Aves > Passeriformes > Ptilonorhynchidae > Ptilonorhynchus > Ptilonorhynchus violaceus. Next base: position 54,495 of record VZRJ01000819.1, read on the forward strand.
GGAGGAGAAGTTCATGGAGGATTGTCTCCTGAGGGAGAGACGCCCGCTCTGGAGAAGTGGAAGGACGTAATGAGGATGAAAGTGTGGCAGAGACAATGTGTGATGAACCGACTGTAGCCCCCATTTCCCACACCCTGCAGTGCCAGAGGGGAGGAATGAAGTTGAGCCTGGGATGAAGAAAGCGGTGGGGGGAAAGTGTTTTAAGATTTAGTTTTTATTTTTCATTACCCTACTCTGATTTGATTGGTAATATATGTTACGAGTTGCAGTTGGATGGAATTTTGGACCAATGAACAGTTGTGTTCGCCTAGTGAAATTTGCATATTGAGGAGGGAGAAGACAGAAGTGACGATGGTTGTTCTCCATTTTAGCTCTCGGCTCCGAACTAGGGGGAGAGGGCTGTAGCTCCTAGGGGGCTCCAGCCCCTCTGGGGCTATAGCTGCCTGGCTCTACCGCCTCCCTGAGGGGTGGCAGGAGCAGAAATGCGCATTGGGCAGTGGCAGCGCTGCACTGGTGGCTCCTAGACCCTGGTGGGACCTTCGCCACTTCTGGAGGCGTGGGTTCATTTTGAGCTGAGACCTACTATGCTGTGGGGAAACACCACATCGGAGACTGCATGCTGAGAGAGAGAGATAATGAGGACTTTCTAAGGTCAAGATTCTTCAGGTATATACTGTGAGAAACTAGACTTTCTTCCAAGCGGGGGGAGAGAGAGAGAGAGAGAGAGAAGACCTGAGGCACGGAGAGAAGACAACATGGCAGGACCATGTGGCCGGGAACTTACTATGGCGGCACCCCTGAGTCAGAGAGGAAGAGACTACTGCTGGAACTTTTCCTCTGTAAGCCTTAATGAGCTTTAAATGCAATTTAACTATTCTTCTATAAGCCATGAAACATATCTGGGGGGATGGAAAGTTTGTTTCCCACACCGCAGGAGAAGTGGCCCCTTAGAAGTGCGAAGATGCCAAAGTAATTGTGGAGATTGAAGAGAAGAACCTTTTACCTTTATCTAGATTGGAAATAACTCGTCTTATCCTTAAAAAATACACTCCATGAACTGTTTCTTGGGAGAGGAACCGGCTGCAGCAGAAGGGAGAGAGAGGATTTGTTTCTGTATTAAGAAGGAGCCTGAAAAATCCCATGTTTTCTTTTAACTTCATGCGTTCAGTAGAAGGTGATATTGGTGGGTTTTGAGAGAAGGGAAATGTATCTTTATGTATTGCCTTAATATTTGTATTATTATTCTTTTATTTTTAGCTTGTTAGTATTAGTGAATAAAACTATTGCTATTTTTTAAGATTGTAGCCTGTTTTCTGCCATCTTATATCCTCTAAAGAATTCTTATTGGGGATCTGGGGTCTTCCCTCAGGTTAACCCATTACAATATATTAAATTAATTTTCCCCAAGTTGAGTCTGTTTTACTCAAGACAGTAACTGGTGAGTGATCTCTCCCTGTCCTTATCTTGACCCACAAACCTTTCATTATATTTTTTCTCCCCCGTCCAGCTGAGGAGGGGAGAGAGAGCGCAGTTTTAGTGGGCACCTGGCATCTAGCCAAGGTAAACTCACCATACTTGTTTAGGCTTTGATCAAGAAATGTAATAATTAGGTTTCTGCCTAGACCATGTGTGAGGAATATGTGGGCTACCAGTAGAAAGTAAGGAAACTCAGAAATTAATCCAACCTGACAAGTGCACTGAGAAGCGAGTCACCTAACTTCTGCATATAACATGGAACCAGCCAAATCTAACTAAAAATAACATTTAAGACCTTGCTAACTCCTAACCACTTCACGTCATACATCCTCATTACATTCCTGCAAAGTTTCTCTTGGTTTAAATAGTTGTCTCAGAAGAAAGTCCTGAAAGTACGTTCCCTAGCAAAGCTTCTAACATCACTCCATTTTACAAAAATGGATTGGCAGCTCATCTGCCATTACCTGAGTCTTAAAAAAAAAAAGATGTTTCCTATTCCTTGATCCTTCAGGTAAAGTTGAGGCCTCTCTGCTGAGTCAAAGGCTCTTTTGAGACTTCAATATCCAGTCATGACAATCTGTAGCTTCAAGCAAACCGAGGCAGTTGTAAGACATATTTAGTGAGTAAAACTCTGTGGTATTTCTCTCAAGTGAGCTTTAGATACTTCACAGAGACCATGATAATTTTAAGTGACTCCCTGATCAACAAACAAGTTGTTTTGAATTCTACACTCTGGCATGAATTTCTCAAGTATGGTAAAGGGAGAAAAATAATCCATTCTAAGCTGGTGGGAGGTCTTGATGCTGTACAGTTCTCCCTGTAGCTCTCACTTTAAAATTACAACCTTGAAACTCGCTATGGGTACAAATTACTGAAGAAAAAAGTTCACGAACTTGAACTCCTTTTATAAATTCTAAAAATAGCCTCTGTAGAGTGCAAAATCACTGATGTTACAAAGTTCAGTGACCTGTAATAACTATTATTATTTCCATTGACCCATAGTAACGATTGACCTGCACTGCAACTAGCAACACTCAATAGCACATTTTCAATTTTTTTTATGTTCCATTTTCCAAGACACACTAACACACAGATATGAGTCTACATCAGACAGGCCAGATTTTAATCTGGTTATGCTTTTGGTGCCAATAAAGCTATAATCATAAAACTAGAAGGTAATGGATGAATGTCAAATAACTAAATACAAATCAATTGACAGTTGTGAAGAAAAAGCAAAGATAATTTTATGTCTTTAAAAAAAAACCAAAAAATCAATATTCATTACACTATGATATGTGGAAAAAACTGTGTTTATGTTTATAAAAGCTAGTATCAGGTTGTGCTGAAAGCTGAGAGATGGATGCTACTGTCAAGCATGGCCATCCAGATCTGAGGAGGAAATTTGCTCACTAACAATTAGCAACATACATGCTGGATATATATATGGCATACATGTCACATGTTTCTACATTTAAGGATCTTAATACATCTACACAATGGTTTCAACATCAAAAGAATTTGTATTTAACACAGTGGTGACCATATTTTTCAGAAACTGATCTTTCTACTTTCATTCAGTGAAAAAGTAGAGGTAATCCTAAAAGTTTCAGACTGATCAGAATGAGATCTGAGTTAATATTGGATATGGGAAAAAACGTTTCTTTTCAATAGTTCACTTAGCAAGTATCTCCTGTGTTGATCTTCCCACCACTTAATATTTTTAACATCTGTACAAATCACTTATTATCAAATGAAGGATTAATTCAAGAAAAGTATTTTAATGTAAATGACCCCATGTAGAAAACTACCTTGAATAATATGCAGAAAAAACAACAGAGACATTTTAATTTTTCTGTCTTTGTAGCATGATGCAAACAATTCAAATCAGAATGTATTCATTTTCGATTACTGTAGAATTCCTTGGATTGTTAATTTTTGCTCTGCTTTAAGATCTTCTTAGTCAATTTACTTACAAAACATATTCTATACATAAAGGTACTATTTATGCATATATCAGTTTTTGAAGAGATGTACCAGAATAGCAATCTACCATGCAAAAGCTATTCCAGCTAGCAGTTCTATGCTCTTGTTCATTGGGTAGACAATTGAAATTGAGCTTTTTATATCCTTAAGGAATAGCGAAAACACTAACCTGTTGGTTATGCTGTTAACACTGTCACATTAGATGGTACATTACTAAAATAAAATTTGAAATAGAAATTTGCATTAATTGCTATTTCCTTCACAATACCATATTACCATAAATAAAGAGAAAAAGGTTTTACCCTTCTGTAGAGGCTGCTCATTTTCCCACAAATTATGCATTTTCATTTTTTAACAAAACAAATAAATTGTTTTTTCCCTGAAGAAAGTCACTGTGTGAAGAAGTAAAACACCAGATAAGTTTATTCTATGCTGTAGGAAATGCTTTTTGACTTTTATTGAACTGTTTGCTGAGTTTTTGATTTCTTGAACCAAATCATTATTATGTGGAGTCCTAGAGATGTGCAGAACTAGGAACAGAGAAGTAAAACTCTACATTCAATATTTCAGTGCTGCTTAAAACAATAAATCTCAAATTTGTCAAATGGACATGCTATCTTACTGTGGATAAAAATTTCAAACATCATCTTCCCACAAGTTATTTTCTTCATCTACCTGAGTAAAACTGTGTAAGTATGAAGAAAAAGTGGTGTCTGGTTAATAAAACTCATACTTAAAAAATTAATGTATATAATGAATTTTACTTTCTGGAACTCTGTTAAGGATAGATCATTTTTGGTTTTCCCTATTAGATGTAATTATTGTCTAAAATGATTTTGATGTAGCATCCGCAAATATTTCTTGATTGGTAATTTGTGAGAAGTGAGCTGCTAGTGTCCTATACTTAGATTTAACAGTGCTCTCAAAGTATATTGTTAATTATTTTAAGAGTATGGTTTAAAGTCACATCTGCAATGTAACAACTGTGGCTGCACACTCAGCATTCTCTTTCTCTATAGTCTACTTTAAACAGATAAAACTTAAACACTTATATCTGAGCTACTCACTCTAGCCTGAATTTTTAGTTGAAAGAGCAACAGAAACAATTTGTCTCCCTTGTTCTAGACACTGCTGTCTTTCACTTACACACCCTGGAAATGTCTGTACCTCAGGAATAAAAAAAAAAAGGGCTTACACTGAGTGCCCGATTTTGAGACAGCAAAGTTAGAGCAAGCAAATCCCACCCTTTCTAATGAGTAATACTCTCTTTTTACTACGTATGAAAGTTCAATGAGACAGAAGTATGGTTTTGGGTTGACCAAAGGCTTTTACAAACTCAAGAAAATCTGTATTTGGATGAACCTCAAAATAGGTTTGGCTCTAAGCATTTGTTCAGCTCTGCCAAGTGAAACCAGGGCCTCTGAAGAGAAAACACTATTGTCTCTTATCTCAGTATGGGAGCTGAGTGGTCAGAGCGACAACATGAACAATAAAGCTCCTATCAGCTGCAAGATTTCTGAAGCATACAGCCAGAATGTTTTCCTACTATCTAAAAAGTAGCTTACGCATTAAGTTGTTTAGTTTCACTATCTTCATTTCATCACAGATATAAAAATGTGTTAAACCCCACTGGGAGTTGGTCAATTCACTTGTCTAAATAAAAGACATAATTCGGCCCAAATCCCAGAATATGTAGCAATTATCTCGCATTCAGTAAAAAGCTTTTTGGGTTATTTAAGAATTCTGGTAAGCAAGGAATAAGTTGGCATTAGGGAATTAGAGCTAACAACTTCATTAAGAATTTTTACATGAATATAGGCTGAGGGAAGATGACAGAATCTGCTCTCTGGAAAATTCATATAATAATTTATTGTCAAGGAAGCAAATGTCCATCCCGCATGGCCAAAGACCTCTGGTTAAGCTCCAACATGTTGTTAGTATTTCAGAGCAGAACTAGGCAGTTCAACCGACAAGGTAAAATCATGTAACTGTCTGTTTCAGAGGAACTAAGAAAGGCTGGAATATCACTGAGGCTGCTGCAATCATGGGAGAAAGGCTCTGTATTGCTGCACTATATCCACTCTATTTCCATCTCAGAAAGCCAAATGGGATTGCAGGCTGTTGGTAGTTGGCTTGGAAGAACTATCTGACACACGTCTTGGCATCTTGACTACCTGGCATATTGCAGGGCTTCTTCAGTGCATTGTCCTCCACTGCTGTGAGCAGTGTTCTCCTCTCAGAGATGGCTTCTGGCATCAAAAGGTTGTCACTTCAGCTCAGAAGACATGGTTTAATGTCAATGAGGAGTCAATTAAGAAATATCTATGTATTCATGACACTCTCATAACTTGCAGGCATTATGTACACAGTGAGCTGGCAGAAGCTGAAATGCTGTCCCTGAACTAATGTGATAAGGACTGTAATGAAAGACTTATGGTATTAATAATTTTCAGCAGTGTCATATTAGTACTCTACCTCAGTCTGTGCTTTGGCTTGTACTAAACAGGAGTTGTTTCATTATTATTTTAAGCCTTAAATAAAAAGTCAGTGAAAGCAAATGTTCATATGCTGTGTAACACAGTATAAAAAACTCTGGTAAAAAATGTGCTGGAATATAATCTGAGTTAAAGCCTTCCTTCCTATTATATTTTTAGAAAATTATGCTTAGCTAATGAATTTAAAATTGATTTTTCTTTTGAAAATAAAGTTGTGATCAGACTAAAACTATATAGAAGGCAATCTTTCTCACTGCTGGACTATATTGGCATTTTTCCAGATAAAAAGAAAAGCACAAAATGCATGGAAACATGCAAAACATCATAACCAAAAACCTCATACTTCTATGAAAACTCAAAAGAATCTGAGCAAGAAGTTGGTGAAATGTATCAAATACTTGGTTTAGAGACTGCAGAAAGCTTTTTTTTTTCATAAGTCTCTTTCCTCTGCCAGGGTTTAGTAGCTCTGATTTGTGTACTTCAACACAGCAGTTCCCAACAGGCTCTAAACTAACCAGATGGGAAAAATTCATCCGCCTTTGTCAGCCTTCCTATCAAACATCCCTTTGCCTCATGGGGTATTTCTCAAAGTTTAGAAACTGCTTTCACATGTTAGCTACTTTCTTCTTGTCATGACTGCAGCAGAGTTTTGTTCATGAAAGGCTGCTGAGCAGAACCTTGCAAGAACCAGCCCTTTCAAAGCATAACTGGAGATCTGAGTGATATAAACCCCAAAGAGTGTCCACTTTCCAGCTCCACTGCTGCTTTATTCAAGCTGGACCCAGAGTTTTTTGCTGTCTTACAGTGTCACAAGGGAAAGCAGTGCCAAGGCCCTTCTCTTGCTTTGTGCTGAGAACCGAATGATTACGCTAGGTCTGATCTACAGTGACGTGGAATGATCACAGCTTTCAGTAAAGCGCAAGTACCAGATGCTCAGTACTTCTGCAAGGAAGGTCACTATCTAATATTCATAGAGTCTTTCACAGTGTAATCCACTATCCTGCACAGGAAGTTCAGGATGTAAGGCATTTTCCTTACTAAGCAGCAAAACAATAAAAAGTGTATATTGCTAACAGTTAAAAGGATCTCCTTTACTTGCCCTGTATCTCCTGCAGTTTAAAATCTTCAGAGAAGTGGCAGTCTGTTAGTTGTGTATCTTTCTCAGTTTTCCTGTGACTAGGAATCAGTACTGACACCAGGGCTTTCACTGTGAAATGTGACTGTTTCCCCACTGTGCTAGTTTGAATGTGAACGAGCAGGGGAAATTAACCCCACACAAAATACCTCCAGAGATTTTAGGTCAGAATTACAATTTTAATAAAAAGGTTAAAATAAATGCAGGAATACAGAAACACTGGCCTAAACAAACCAACAGAGTCACGGTACAATCTGATACCCTGTTGACCAGGGTGGTAGCTGTATCGTCTAATTAGGCACTGGTCCTGTAGAAGGTCTGGTCCACTGAGCGTCCAGTGGTTTGGGTGTCCAGTGGTCAAGGGTCCAGTTGTGGTGGACCAGAGCCCTCTGGCTTTCCAGTCGTCTGGTTAGACCAGTCCTGGTAGTCCCATCCTGGTAGTCCAGTAGACTAGCAGACCAGTCCTGTTAGTCCAGTCCTGGTAGACCAGTGATCTCTCCTATCCCAAAGCCTACTTTTATGTCGTATTTCTTGGCTGGTTCCTCCCCCAGGGGCAGGGATTTCCACAACGGAAAGGGATGTTCCCAACGTTCTATTGGTTGGCTCGCACGAGTTTTCAGGGAACAAACGGTTTCTGGCATTCTATTGGTTGCTGTTTATCTGGTTTGGTAATGGGCCATTAACCGAGATAATCCACTCANTGGACACCCACTGAAAAGTACCTATCTCAAAGCATCACACTGACTAGAGTCTTACAAAATTTGTCATCTGAATCAGGTGAATTTCACTGATGGGGAAATCTCATGCCGCAGTCTTCCTCTGTACAACCACAGGTTGTAACAGAGTTTTTTGCTAGGTTGAGGGGGTAACATATACCTACATCTCTATCTCTTGTAAAAGTTGGCCATGGTTGCCAGTCATGCCAAAAGATACTGTTAGACATTATCTTTCAAAAGTGATGGTCCTGAATGAATCATCTGGGAAGGCTTCCATCTGCCACTGGAACTCTGCCCACAAAATCAAGGCATTTCAATTTAGTATCAATACCTGTGTATGTCCTTTATTAAGGATAAAGTAAAATAAATACTCTATTTTACCATAGCAACAATGTACTTCTTCTGATGTATTTATCAATAACTATGACACTTCTTGGAGGGCTTGCCACTAGATCTCAGACTTGTGGTTTGGATCATATTTGAGACAACCAGGAATCCCATAGAAAAGCTCTTACTTGTTCGTTCTCAATCACTAATTGCAGCAAGAATCTTGAATGCAGTGATAATCAGATTTTATGCAGTAAAATGCAAGTTAAAAAGATATGTTTAACTATATGTGGTTGAATGGGACCAGGCTTAGAAATTGCTAACATCTTTGTCCCAGAAAACATAACTCAATATAGAAATATAATGAAATCAGTTCAACATTTTCCTGGATCTTTGGAAGGGGCTCTCTCCCAAAATAATGCTAGGAGTGAAAGAGCCAATTTGGTATCTTTTCTATACTGCTTCTTCTCTCACACCTCTCATCCCCTATCCCACACTCAGCTGGAGTACTTCTCCTTAAACAGGCTGGAGTACTTTTTAACCAGGAGATTTATTGGACACATTGGTCTTTAAGGAGCCTTTAAGACTTACTAGATGTTTCTGATGTCTAACAAAATAAAATATCACAGAGGTACCAGATGGTCCAGAAAACTTTTAATTCTGCTGTTACACCTGTGCTTTAGTGAAATAAAAGTCATCAAGTGTAATGAAAACCTGAATACTATAATAGCGAAGTCATCACTTACCCTATCAGTGGCCCAAGGGAAATGCAGTGGTTGTAATAGTATGAAAAATGGTGTAGTAATAGGTCTGTAATTTCAAGAGCATAAGAGGAAGAAATACCATACGAGGAAACTGCGACATCAGAAAAACAAAAACCAAAAGTTAAAGATAGAATTTTATAGGGACTTCAGACTCATTCATGAGAAGACTACTGATTCACTAAAACTAAAATTATAATCAGTCTATGAAATTCAAATTCCACATAAATCAGTGTCAAATTCTGACTGAAATCCAAATGAGTCAATACGTCTGTTGAAATGAATAAAGTTAGACCAGATGTGAGTCAACTAAAAGCACCTGCCATGCATGTCCAGTCAAACTAACTTAAACAGGATTGAGTTTATGGGCACCTTTAACACCAAACAGTGTGCAGAATAGTGCACATGGATGAGAATTTAGTAAAAGACTTGGGTAGTTTGATTTCTTTCTTAAATTATACATGTTTGCTCTGAACTGTATACACTGCATTGTCTGTTCTATTTGTGCTAGAAATGAATGGCAAAGATATGAACAATTTATAAAGGCAGTACATACTGAGTGGTTTCAAAACCCTAGAGATTAGTGAATAATAAATAAAGTCAGGCCTTTTGTTAGTACCATAATGCTTCACTGTTTAGGTCACATATGATTATTGTGCTAATGTCATTTTGGGATGAAATGGTTATTAAAATCACAGTATGTATCCAGACTTTCACTGAATAAAGAGCTTGATTCCGTTACCACTGACTTTAGCAAGAATGTGGTAAAGCTCTAATTCAGACAAACCGTATTGCTCTATTTATATTTTAAGGATGGAGAATATAGGACAAAGGATTGATATGATTTGTTTACAGTCCCAGAGAAAGTCAGTCTTGGAAGTTTTTGCTTCTATTCTGTTCTGTTCTGTTCTTTTCTGTCCTATTCTATTCTATTCTGCTTGTGCCACTGCCCTCATCCTCACAACATCTGAGAACATCCCGAGAGTTGCTAGACAATATGTTCTGTATGTTTCACTTATTTGCTTTTGAAAAATGCAGTTTTACAAAAGAGTCGGCACTAAGTTGGTTTGGATTGGGATTCTAATTACTTTTTTTTTTGCTTTTTTGCTTTGGATTGGACATGGAGTTTGTCTCATGGAGCTGTAAAAGGGAAGAGTAATTTTTGTTTTGACTGAAGGAAAATGTCTTGCTGTCCTCCATGTTTTTAGAACCTAAGCTGAGATCAAATGCCTACACACTGTGCTTGCCATGGAGCATTCAAGGTGGTCTTCAGGCCATGTGACTTAGGCCGTTTAAACTCCAACACAAACTTTACCTCTGTGAAGGGCAGCTCCACTGTGCTTGACAAAAGCAGCTGCATACTAGAGTCCCAATACTTGAGCTCTCAGCAGTAGCCTGGATCCAGAGCATTGAACAATTTAAGGCTAAAGATGGACATCTAAAATTTCATTTGAGATACTGCAGACAGACAGTGCAAAGTAATGCTGGGGAGGTTAGGAATACTTTCTATAGTCCAACATGTCAAAGAAATGTGTAATTGTTCTTGCGCTATCTGAAGTTTCCTGAATTCTGATAATTTCATGTCTAGTTCTACAGCAGGCTTATAGCCTAGCCAATAGTGACTGGAGACTATAAAATGAACACACATAATTTTCTGCCATGGAGGACTTTCAGTTCCTAGCCAGCAGCAAATCGCAACTGCTGGTCTAAATCAGCAGGACACTCTCTTTCCACCAACCAAATGCTTACAAACTCCTCAAAAACATGACTTCCATTTCATGAAGACACAAGCTGCTCAATACTTACCAAGGCTCAGCAATGCCAGTGTAGCTGTTAATTCTCGATTTGCCTGCTGACATTCATACCACAACAAAGAATCATAGAATGGTTTGGGCTGGAAGCTGCCTTAAAGTTCCAACCCCCCTGGCCAAGGACAGGGTTGCCACCCATTAGATCAGGTTGCTCAGGGCCCATCCAACCTGGCCTTGAACACTTCCAGGGATGGGGCATCTACAGCTTCTCTGGGCAACCTCTTCCAGTGCTTCACTACCCTCGGAGTAAAGAATTTCCTCATCTAATTGAAATCTCTCTTCTTTTAGTTTAAAACTGCTCCCCTTGTCTGATGACTATCGGCCCGTCTAAGAACCCGCTCTCCATCTTTCCACAGAAGTAGGACAAGCCGAGTTTATTTTATTTTTCCATATATTTTTCCCACCTTAGTTTCCAGACGGGACTACCTTCTTTCCCTGGTGCTAGCGCTGCCCGGGCGCGCGCACACACTCCCACACCCCCGCTCTCCGCTGTGACCGCGCCGCTGGGCTCAGCGCACAGCGCCCGCTGCCTGCCCGCTGCCCGCTG